>JAOTRQ010093846.1:0-10618 GCA_028565875.1 Hoplisoma paleatum
TATACAGATACAGATATGTACAGTATACATACTGTTCTACAGTCATGGTGTTGTTTTGTAAAAAGACGAGGAGCAATAAAAGCCTTCACATACCAGTGTTCTACTAATAAAGTAGCATTTCTCTCAGCCAAATAAAGTTTAACACATCATTTGTTTACATGTCTTTATTGATTTAATGACATCTTAAAGTAATTTATATTAGCAGATGTCTCTATGTACCAGCCTGCTGTTGCATGATGAGTAATGAGTGTAGTTAAGACACTATATAAAGACACTATATAAATAAGTACTTTATATAAGAGCTTTACACAGTCTATAGATGTACTATTTGTGTTGTTCAATTTAATTCCAACTATTAAATACGTTTTTAATTTACTTGCAAAAAATAATTTGTTTCTACACCAAAATCTTAGATTTACTTTATATATATTCTTTTTAACATTCTTTATCCTTAATGAAGGGTCTTAAACTGATAAAAAAAATTCTTCAGCAGAACCCAAAATGCACGTTCAAAAAGAATTTATAAATAGATCGTTTGACCAATTAGACGTGTCCCCATTAGTACACACTTTTGTCTAAGCTCAGTTACTAAATTAATTAGAACAAGGTGTAACTCTAAATAGAATGTCCTATATATGACTATAGGTTCTCAAGAAGTAAATGTTATAAAGATATTTAGGAGATACTCAGGTCACAAATTTATATGAAATTTTGGCTTGAGCTTGAAACTTAAAACCCAGAACCGTTCTGTTGTCAGGTGACAGTGCTATCCACGCATGCATAGGTTATACTACACAGTTTTAGCCATGATTTTGGCTCCGCGACTAACATACACTTGTTTTGCCTACCTAACAAGTTGCACTCGGAAGACTGAAAACAGATCTAAAAATTACAACTAAAGAAAACATGCTATACAAGCTAAAAAAACACACAGTGGCGGTATTTAGTTTAAGAATCATACATCAGCACACCATTTAACAATATTTTCAACATTTCATTCTCTGCCTAACAAAACCAGAAAAAATACACAAGCCACAATCCAAGCAGGTCGTGTGGAGACTGTGTAGCCAAATTCTCTCAGACAAAACAAAAATGGCAATTTCTAAATGCTGATATTTTCTTCTGCTTACCCCATGTCCAGGATTTTCCTGCTTTGGTTTATGTGTTTCTCATTCTGATTGGTAGATAGATTTGATGCCACTGAGGGACCTGCAGAGACAATAATAAACTCAAAAGTCAGTAAACTAAAGTCTACTGACCGGAAATTATAATGTCATATTCACTCTGAACTGTGGAATTACAAACATTTATAAAGGAAGTAAAGGCTAATTGAACGATTTCTCTTTATTTTACTAAAAACCTTTTAAAAACCACAAAGTCAACCTCAAAGTGAAATGGGCTTAAAGACTGCAATGCAAAAAGAAAACTTCTACTTTGACGTCTGTTTACTTTTTGTCCAGGGCCTATTTCTATTCCTACTACCACTATTCACACAATAATATCAAATGTATTTTTATATATGGCAATTAGAAATATTCTAAACTTAAAATGTAAATAGGAATATAAAGAATTTTTACAGGAATGCAGGTTAAACTGGGAAAATGTCCAATCAAAACTTACTCTTACTGTCGAAAACCTCCATGGCTCTGGATTCATCTTCACCAGGGGATGTAAAAGTACCCTAAGTGTTAGAGAAACTTAGGTCAGGTTTAACAAAATGTAGCCTAAAGATTATAATAAATAAGCTCTAGTTTATATCTGTGCTAAATTAATTACTCTACATCAGGGGTGCCCATTACATCAATCATACACTTGTAATCACTCCTAATTCAAAATGTTCAGCATAATTTGCAATTTTTTTATTTGCTGCTTGTTAGCGTGTCTATAAGTTTCCTGTTTCAAACACTGTTAATCAACAATATTTACATTCACCGATAGTTAGTTTGCACCATTTCCTTTTGATTTAAAGTTTATGAAAATAAAAGCATCACCAAGTACAAAAAAACGATGCAGGCAATATTGCTGCAAACAAACATGACACATGAAAAATAACACTACAACCAGAAATACATTTGGGGTCAAGAGCCTCTTCTGGACATTCTTTGGAAGCAAATTGCTCAAAATGTGCTTGACAGAATTTGGAATTAACCTACTTGTGTGAAAAAGCCTTTTATTATAATGAAAATAACAAAGTCTACCCTTACTGATGACCACTTGGAAGCCTGGTCTAGATCTGGCAGCAGTAGTTAGTGTACAGACTAAGTGAACCTAGCTGACACCATTCAAAGCAATAATCAAGGTTAGTGAGATTTTCTTCCCCTTTTGTTAAAGTAACTTTTACTTTAAGTACATTTTAAACATACGCCTTTATTAATATTACTTTTACATCAGTACAATATTTTCGTCTTCTTCTTACTTCTGGTTATGACTAATATGAATATACTGTATCTGCAGTATATTCATTTTAATACAATTATTGTAAAAAAAAAATTGTTCTAATGTGTGGTATCATACCCTCTGTTGGTGGCTCTCCTGACCCGTAGTAAAGCCGATGTTCTCTCCAAGCTGCCGGCTCTGACCCTTCAGCAACTCACTGCCCACACAGGCCGCCTGGTGCAACTCTGACATACATGGCATGACCCGAGAGTTACACAACACAGCACAATACACCCACTAATTAACAGTGCATTACTCCATTCTGATTGTAAACAACATTGGATTCTCCAAAACGCTGACATTTAAGACGTGTCATTCTACCAACAGGACAGCAAAAGCTCTTCCACTGGCTACTCTTTATAAACTGCCTTATTTAACCGCTTAATAAGCCCACCTAATAGGCACATTTTACTGCTTTCCGTTAGTGAACATGTGAAGCCTCATTAAAAAAAAAGAACAAAGCAGAAATAAAAAAGATTATTACTCAAAGCTGTTCATTACTTTAATTATTGATGTGTAACTTATGTCAAACAAAAAAAACCTCAATGTCTGTTTTATTATCCGTGCAAATGAGAACTACATAGGACAATTTCATATAAAATATGACCTCAAAACTGAAGTGCCATTTTTATTTATGTTTTATACATTTTAGTTACAATCATGACATATACTGACTGTAATATACAAGATCATCAGTTTGAGTTTTTAGTCAAACTATTTTAGTCATGGAAAAACTGGAGCTTCTCACAGAGACAGGGAGAATATGCAAACTCCATACAGTTAGGACCTGGACTGCCCTAATGAATCGATTCCAAAACCATCTTGTTGCGTGCCACCATGCCACCCAGATATTTGTATTGAGTTATATAAATGTTTATAGACAAGTAGTGCAATTAATAACAACAAAAAACTAGCCATTTTAACTCAATATAGATAAATTCGAACTGAATTAATTAGTTTATGCATTTAGTGGACACTGGACCAATAACCACAAAGTTGTGTTTCCAGGCTCCAGGTTGCTGTGGCTTAAACTGCTTACTGTCAAAGATAAAGTTTCTTTAGTTAAAAGATTCTGCTAAATGCTGAAAAATATAAATGAATAGGATGACCATTAATTACTGTGTTTCTCTAGAGCATTTAAAAAAACAGACGTATAGCCCAAACTGTGGGTTTTACCTCCACCAGTGAAGCATCTCTCAGGATTCTCAGACATAGTAGCAGGTCCATCTTGGTACTTCACTTTATTGTTATTATTGTTGTTTGCTTGAATGCCATTTTGTTTCATCAGCTGCATTAGTTCAGACTCCAGTTCAGCAATCTGCACAACAAATATTTATATTGCTCTCACATAGAATAGTGTTGTTCTTCTTACTTCCCCTTCTCATTTACTTCCAGTCAACACCAGCGTCAAGGTACAATGCCAATAATTCTTTAAAGCTTTCTTTCTTTCTTTTTTTTTTTACAATTTAGCCAGACTCACAGTCATCATGTGAGTATAGATAGATAGAGAGTACTTTATTCTATATAATTAAATTAAAACCAGCCCTGTAATTAAATACCAACTCAATATAGTTGAAAGAGTCAGTTAACACTTAATGCTGGTATTGTGACATGTATAAGCATTAGCAGCAGCCATCAGTTGTAACCTTTTCCTATCCACTGCCATCTGACATTTGCGACTTGGTCATTCCTATCATTTATAATGCTCTTTGTGTATTTGTGTTAGTGTGTGTGACTGTACATAATTACCCTCACTTGCAGACCATTGATCTCAGCTAAATGGGCCTTCTCCACTTCCTCAAGTTTCTTTTTCTCTTCCTCCTCCCTCTGGGCAAACTCCATCTCCCTGCCAAGCATCCACACCATTTTAGAAGGTCAAGCTTCCAAGAGAGTGTGGGTACAAATGTGTTTGTCTGTTTGAGATGACTACATGTTCTCAGAGTGACAGGCTTACTCAGAGAACACCGTTTCCCTCTTTGATGGGACTATAGGCCCTGTAAAAAAAGTCTTATATATATATATAATAAGAATGACAACTTGCTCAATCAACATACTTTGACCTAATTTGCATTCTATACTATAAAAGAATATACAGTTAGTATGTTCAAACATGTTGTTTCATAAATGTCATCTCAAAACACTTGATCAAGACCTCCTTTATTTCTATCTCATAACTAGTTTTTGTTCTACGTCCTACTGGCTGTGTTAAGCTGTGTTAAACACACACACAAAACCAACAAAACTAAACTGACTATATGACATATATGACATGAACTCAGTTCATTTTTCTCTTTACACATTTATTCAAGCAAAAACAAATCATGCTTTTGAATGATCTTTTGAGGCTTTGCCATTAGACAGTTGTGTCCCGGTACTCCGGCACAAAGTACACTGGTTCTACTGTCTGTCTGGGTTTGATTGTTTGTTTTACCTGACGATCACATGGAGTGTATCCGAGCATTTCCACTACGTTGAAAAAGTGGTCAATGTTTTGTACATTATTATTATAAGTCCTGCTGGGTCACCTCTTAATAAAATTCTGGCATCTCATAGAAATGTAGTTGTGGCAGTTTTGCTATTATCATAAATAAAACTTGGCTCAGTTATAACAGTGTTGAGGGGGTGAGACATGGTAGTGATTGGTAGTAAAACATGGTCGGAAAGAAAGTTACATTAACATTGCATTGTATTATGTATATAAATAAGTATTTTCCACATACAAAGAAGTAGTCCAGTAGTCCAAATAACATTAAGATGAATAACAACATAATTTTAACATCTTTCCAAATTGCATAAAAAAATCCATCATATTCGAGAAGAACAAACACTTACAATATAAAGAAAATATTTATGATGGTGTATGCATGTTTAAATACAATGTTTGAGAATTTACAGTTACACGTAATGTTCCTATGGCCGTGATCAATCTAACACATAGGATGAGTAAACCAAAACAAAATGAAAAAAAAAATCATTTTAATTACAAACATGTTATCAAAATGATGAACATAATACACAGCGTTTACATCTGGTCATCAATAATTGATTTAAATAATGTGTACAAAAAAGAAGCTTCAAGAAATTTGGCTAGTAAAACACTTAAATTACATACTAGGTTATAAGCATGTTGTTAAAATGTATAAAATACCTTTTATAGTTTATATACCGTCTTTGTACTTAAGCTGAATGAAATACCAAGTTGTTAATAGTTGTAAGAACAAATTGATTACATTCTAATAATAAATGAAATGTTGAGAGCATTCCATGTTCCATCAATGTCTGCAACGGTATTCTTCAAATACTAGAAGATAGAGAGAATGATCTAAATTACCCCTTGGGTGTGAAAATGAGTAGGTGTGTGATACTAGTGTGCCTCCATAGTGAGGCACCATGGAACTGCATGGGCATAGGTAAAATAATTAATTGAAAAATGCAAAAATATATACTTTAAGTTTAATCAACTATTACGAAACATTTATTCTGATATTTATTATGATATGTATTATTATGTACATTTATTAAGTTTAAACTGAATCTGTATACATGTGTTTGTTGTGATTTCTTCTCTTTCTTTTTAGTTTGGCTTTCACTCCACCATGAACCATTATCACTGTAAAAACTCTTCATCGCCATATGTAGAACTGGTAAAAGACTGCAAGAAGCGAGCTAAAAACCTAAAAGACTGAAACGGTATTTAGAAAGTTTGGACTGGATTGGGAGAGAAATTGTTGTGTGCTCAAAAAAGAAGAATATATGTGCTGATTTCTATCTTATTTATTACTGTTCTATATATTTCCGGACAAAGCCAGTAACTGGTGTAGTAGCCATGTTTTAGAAAATATCGATATAACTTGTAAACATGAAAACACAGAACCGACATTTAAAAACGACTCTGGGTTTCAAAAATGATCGCTCTTGGTCTCCAAAAATGACAGATTGTGTGGAGATAATGCCTAAACAACAAAATACAATCGTCTCTGTGTGTACAGGGCCTGACACTCTTATAACAACAACTGCAAACACGTTGGTATTAGAAATAGCTTAGAAAGTGTAACCCTAATCACTACACAGTGGAACAACCTTCTCCGTTTAACTCTTGCTGTTAGATGTTGCCACAGCGGACTGGGATCTGCATTACTAGCTTACTGGTTAGTACAGTTTTAAAACTGGATACCCCAATCCCTATTTGAAATGAAATGCATCCATTTGTCATTATACATATGCAGATATACAGTACAACAAAATGTCTTTCTTCGCATATCCTAACTTGTCTGGAAGTTGGGGTCAGAGTGCTGGGTCAGCCAACGGAGCAAACAGGGTTAAGTACCCAACAGTGGTTGTGTAGCAGAGCCTTAATTTGAACCCCCAATCTTTGGGTTCCTAGCCCAAGGCTTTACCCACTAGGCTAAACTGTCTCTTGGGATCGGCACTACAGTGCACTGACTTATTGATCCTAGTGACTAGGTACTTATGAGACAATTAAGTGTCACAAATTAATATCGCTGCATGTTTTTGGACTGTGGAAGGGAAGCGAATTACCTGAAGAAAGCTTACACACCATGGGAAGAACATGTGAACTCCACTTAGAGAGGACCTAAACTGACCCAGTTAAATATATCAAACACAGAACCTTCCAGCAATGAGGCAACAGTTCTTAGCCATGATGCCATTGTGCAGCCTGGTTACTTAACTGATTCAATAAATTAATTCATTTATTGACATTACTAATGTTCTTTAAGTAAACACTTTGTTCTTCTGTATGTGTAAGCAGATGTAAGTTGATTCATTTACAATTGTATTACATGAATGACACACATGTTGCGGCAGTGTTGGGATTTCTCTTGGCAAAAGACACTAGTACATATAACAAAAAAAATTCAAAGTAACTGGAGGCAATGAATTAAGCTAAGCAACAATATTTGCTTCACCAACGTGCTGCCCAAAAGTGATTAAGCCATTAGTATAGCTAATATTTCTGTACACAAACATGTTCTAAATAGCTACTGGTTGTCAGATATTGTTTTGTATCTAAAATGACTATCGTGGTTCATAACAGCAATGTTAGAATCCAGAAAATACAATCTAAGCACTTCACCAAAACTGCCAAACCTGAAATGTATATGTGAAAGGTGTGCTGATGCTCTCTCACTTCTGCTGGAAGTCCTTGATGAGTTTCTTGGCCTTGTTGTATTTCTTCTCCAGGACCTGGTATTGAGTCTGAGCCTCCTTCAAGTGCTCATTCACTGTATGGCAAAGTGTCTGAGCCTCGATCCAGTAGCTCTCTAGCTTTAACATCCTCTCTTTATTGTCCTCAATGCTCTGCTTTAGCTGACTCTTTTCTCTCTCCCAGCGTGCCTTTTCTTTCTCCACTGCTGCCAGCTGCATAAAAAAAAGAGAGAAATATAAATCCAGTCAAATATTGTTGCACAACACAATGTAACCTACTTAAGAATCGTTATTTACCCTCGATTTAAGTTTTCCTACATTTTCCTTAAAAGGCAAAACAAGAATATAATTATAAACACATAATCTGCCAGTTTCACGTAAGCCTAGAAGTAATAATGGTGGACACTCATCTTATTTAAAAGACAGAAGAGATAAAAATGCCAATGTATTGATAAAGCCATCAGAAATGTAATACCGGTAGCAATGATATCAGTAGTTCCGGCCTAAATTAACCACTGTTCACAGTGTTTATATTTAGCACTCAACCCCTTAAATTACCTCCTCTAAAACTACAAAATATATGATATACTGATTACATACAATATACATACATATATACATGAATACAATATACATACATTATACTGACTAAATATGTTATAAAATATTGCAGTAACCTTTACATTTCTAATGGTACATTATATATATTGTACACTTGAGTACATGAGCCAATCTATAAGATACAATTCTTTTTATATCATTTTTGTTTTATATTAAACATTGCTCGCAACAGTACTAATAATTAGCTTTTAATATTTTGACTTTTAAATTGATAGCAGATAGCAGCTTACAGTTGTTGGCATTAAATATGATAGTTGTATCAAAAATCTTATATACTACAAAAAAATTAACTGAAAAAATGTAATAGCTATGTTCAAAGACCAGTTGCACTAGAAACAACATAACACAGCTTTTAAAAACCTAAAAGACAACTAGCAAAAGTGGTCCAACATTGCTGAAGCTGGGAGAAGCCAATAATTTTAATGAATAAATAAGTTTTTTAAAATAAATAAATAAGCCATTGAGAGCCAATAATTTTGTCTAGTTAAATTTTTTGGAGGGGGCATTGTTTTGGCATGGCTATGTTCCAATGCAATCAAAAGAAATAAACATGTACAATGTAAAACATGTATAATTGCAACATATTTGTGATGAGTGGAAATAGGATTAAATGGAAGTGCAAAGATGTCATTAGATGATGATAAAATACAATTCAATACAACGCATCTAACCAACAATTATATGAATTTTGGGTGAACAAAATAAAGCAGCTTGGGGTGAGGGTGCTGCCGAGAACCCGACACTGATTAATTCCTCAACACTGGTTAGCTTTCATATTCCAAATGCATGTGGTTCCAATTCCCCTGTGTGTGTGATATATGTCAATTGTCTAATACCATGTAATGTTTTTAAGTTTCAAAAGACCTCACATCCATTTAGGCAACCTATTCTTACCTACCTTATTCTTGAGTTTCTGGATCTCAGCCTCGGTGACACTGTGCTTGATCTGAAGCTGTGAACCACAAGACGAAAGAAAACAAAGTGAAACTGAAGATAAGGGGACGTGAACGTCAGTGATGGAGTGAGATGTCTTTTACTGTCGCCTTGAACTCTCCTTCATTCTCTGGCACTCTGGATTCAAAGTGAGGAGTCAATATGAGAGAGTAGAAGAAATGCACCAAGGAAAATAAATGTCTGTTAGGGTGTGAGTTTATGAGTTTACGATTTTCTTTCACACAAGCTGCAAGAGAAACATCTGGAAAACAAGTAGATAACAATTCACTGCAACATACATTTCATGTACAAACATATTGGGACACCCAAACTAATTCGGATTCATGTGGTTCAGCCACAACAACTGATAAAATCATTAAAAATGAATAGAAAATTATATGCTGTAAAGGAATAGTTCAAGAAAGGGCAAGGTGTTACTACATAGTCATGCCAGTGTGAACAGTGTAAAGTATTTCTTTTATTTTTTCAGCTTTATTAGCAGATGCCTCAAAGTGACTAAAATTTGTTACAGTATACAGTCTGAGCAATTAAGGCAATTATTGGTGAGGTTTGAACCGATGTCCTTCTGATTTCTAGCCCTGTACTCATGTCAGGTTTTATGGATTCTTGATTTGTTTTCATTTTCAATTTAAACACTTCTTTGTCACATTCTTATCAAGTTTCTAATCATATGTTTATTCATAGATACTTATAGCAATTTAAATTATATAAATTACTCATTTGTCTGTGCAGAAAAATCTCTGTTAAAGAATTAATCCTTGTGGCATGACTTTCTAATACCCGAGTTGACCCAGGTATTTAAAACTTTCATGACATCGTTGTGTTTTGCCGCAGGTGGAGTTGCACATCAAAGTATCGTAATCTGTGGAGAGTCCTGCCTGATCATATCTGTCAAAAGGGACTTGAAGGAGTCATCATCCCCATTACACATCTCACCACAGTAACACACCGTGCACCACAATTACATAATTACTGCAACTGCCACTCCTTACAATACAATACCATAATATAGCTCCTGTCTCGGTAACCACTCAGATCTGCAAACACACAGTGCAACTTTTTCTGGTCTTCTCATTAACAGACATCAAAGTACGCACAGCATCTGTGGTAAACTCTACTAGAATAACAACCCAACTCTCAAGTTCTTGTGATTTCATGTTTTCTTAACCTGTTTCTCCGACTCCCTGCCAGATCCTCTGACCAACCTTGTAGTTGCTCTAGTTTTGTAAACTCATTATTCTTAAATATTTGGGCAGCATGGTGTCTGAGTGGTTAGCACTGTCGCCTCACAGCAAGAAGTCCCGGGTTCGATCCCCGGGTCGGGACTTTCTGTGCGAAGTTTGCATGTTCTCCCCGTGTCAGCCTGGGTTTCCTCCGGGTACTCCGGTTTCCTCCCACAGTCCAAAAACATGCACTAGGTTGATCGGAAATGTGTAAATTG
>JAOTRQ010093857.1:0-10618 GCA_028565875.1 Hoplisoma paleatum
ACACACACACACACACACACACACACACACACACACACACACACACACACACACACACACACACACACACTCACACATTATAATACATATATATATATTCGCTACCTGCCACACACATCTGTCAGCTTTTCACATCTGCTTTTATCCAAAGTAACTTAGATTTCTGACACTATACAATCTAACCAAAGGCCTTGATTAAAGGGCCTACAAAAGCAATCTAGCTTGGGACTTGATCCAGCAACCTGATGATTACTGGTGCAATATCAAAAGGCTACTGTAGTTACAGTAACTGTTACACATTTATACACAATGTGTTTGTTTATTAAGATTTTAGGATCATGTTTCACTCATTCAGTTACTCACTTACTCATTGAGTAAATTTTCCCACAAACATACAGGAGCAGATGCAGGAGAACATGCCAACTTTACAAAGATAGGATATGGACCGCCACACCTGGAGATCAAACCCAGGACCTCCTCGCTGTGAGGCAACAGTACCACCGCAGATATACAAAGACCGATATAGTCGTGCAGTTGTATTGTGCAGCAGATGAACGACATGGCAAAGCAATTAACACATTCCAGTTCCCGCTTTCATGCTGACTGTGTTAAAGCGAAAAAATAATTTGAAAGGCCGGATTACATAGGCTTACATAGAAGTCTTTTCACAAATTGATTTCAACACAACCTACAGATGAAAAGTGTGGACATTCATATTATGTAAAAATAGCCATTGTCTACACTGCCATTGACTACATTCTAACAATATAACAACTATATCATTGTTAGACATGACTTATAATGAATAAAAAAATGGTTGAGCAATTTTTATATTATTGTTGTGAGTATTGTTAGAGTATGAATGGGTCATGTCTGAATGATTTTATGGTCAAGATTTAACTCTGTGAGATTTTAACCATTTTGGAACTCCTGGTTGAATCCTGTCCAGTGTCCTTATTTTATTTTTAATAAGTAATTATTTGAAGAGGTATGAAGAGGGTTAAGATTGATGGTCTCTGGGTCCTACCAAATGGAATTCACCCCGGAGACAAACCTTCTGACTTATAACCCAGAGTCCTACCCACTATCCTCGAGCTATAATAAACATTTAGTCATTGTGCTGTACCGTGCCACTGAATCTGTGAAGGTTTCGAGTCCTTGCTCAAGGGCCTCACAATGGCAGATTAAAATACCTGGGATTCAACCCCATTTTCTTCTGTTTGGAAAGGGCCCTAATTAAGGCCCATTAAAAGAATCATGTTCATTTGTCAATGCAATAAAGACATTATGGTGGTTATGGAAACAAGTACATGTTGTGACAATTTAGAATAATTTAGTGAAATTAACTTGTGATGTCAAACCATGAAATTTTACTCCAAAAGTTTTTTCACAATACTAGAATTTTAGTATTTTCCTTCTGGCAGAATTTGGTTTCATTTTGTCAAGTTTTATAGCCTTCTTGCTCAAACACGCTTTCTCACTTAAACCAAAACAGTTTCTGTGGAATTCAGGTCAAGAATTTGCAGTGGCCACTTCTCTTCATTTACCTCGTTGTCATTGACAGACCTACAGAGGAATGTTTAGGATTACTGTTCTGCTGGAAGACCCATTTACTACCAACTTTCAGCTTTTTGGGTAATCCCTTGAGGTGTGGCTTGTGTGCATATTCTGTGTGTCATTCCCACGCTGTTGTATTATATATTTATATATTGTATAGATGCAGTCAGTTGGGTGGGCGATCAAGAAGTCAATAGGACAAAATATGTGACTTTTACAGATTTGGATTTAAATAAATGATTTACACTGCAGATTTTGTATTGTGTTTGAAAGTTATTGTTCTATGTCAATGTTAATTGTTTTACCAGTGTTGCTTACTATTGCTTATCACGTACCACAACTGCTGGGATGCAATTAAACTAGTATCACATGCTGATCTTATTTATTACAGATCTAATAAAGGGAACTGGAACTAGGGGGACGAGTGAATATAATGAGAAGTGATGTTTTAAATCAAATAATGATGATTCTGGTAATGCTAAATGAATGAAAAGGAGGTCAAAAAGATTTTAATGTGGCAACCTCGTCTCAGGTCTTATTGGATACTGCCTTAAAATGCACTTACAAGCTCTAGACATCGTCCATCAGTCACTTTCCCCCTTACACAACTCTATCCTCTTCTTTAAGAACCCATAGTAAACAAAGTGCAATTCTGATGACCTGGTTTTAACTGCAGAATGCTTGAACGCCCTTGTCAGAAGGGTTATATTTAGGACAAGTAGAGGCAGTGGCTCTCTCTCCTCATTAACACTTTTATCCTCGTTACAGCATGGTGTGATTAATTACTGAGAAAAACTGAACTACCAGCTAGTGCACCATCTACACATGGATAGGATTGAATACTCATGACCCATCTGTAATCTGTATGAACTTTCTTCTTTTACTTTGGTAACCAGGTGAAGCGTGATGAAGCACAAGTAATGTAAAACAACTCCAAAATTAATTTAAAAACTAATGACATCAATTCATTTGTGTGTAATGTATTTGTTCAGATATAGAAAAGGTGCCACTGGCATCTGTAAGAGATATTATTTGATTTTTTAGTATTAAAAATCTTAAGTAGAATGACATCTTAATGAGACAATACTAGCCTAGTGTGTAGAAATTTTGTCTATTATTTAAAAGGCTAAAAGGTTTGAATTCCTGGTTTGCCAGGAATCCCAGTTGGACTCTTGAAATAAGCTAAAATGTGTGAGAAAAGAATTTAAATGAACCGTAGACTTTTATATGTATGTCTAAACTAAACGGGAAAGCAAGTATAAAATATGCCAGTGTTGTCAGAATCAAAAGACTTGACAGGCATCGCTGTCTCTTAAAGACCTGTCTAATGTATTATTAATGTGAAGTTCCTATTAGTATTTCCCTGGACATGAATTCCCTCTTGTCTTAGTCAAACCTGGTGGATTCCACCAGTGCTGTTCGTGCTGTAGTTGGGAGTCCATGTATTGTACAATGTCCAGACTCCATTACACAATCATCCACTACATAGTTAACTGAACTGAAATAATGTCCACTTTTAACTATTTTCATTGATTTGTTCAATGATGATTCGTTGATTTGTTTTATGTGCTTTTGTTCAATGAATCTATTTTGAACTCATCCCATTATCCTCTTGAATGGAACACTATTGGGTCTGGTTTCTCTACTGTAACTACTGTAACCCTTAAGGCAGGTTCGGACCATTAATCTGTAAATGCTATGAAACCGTAATCTTTTAGAAATTAATTTGACAGAAATTGAAAACATGTCCCTTATTTGACCTCAGGTGGTATTCAATAGTTTAAAATGTGTAACATTGGCAATGATGCATTAACCTTACCGGAAGACGATCATTAATATATTCTCCCCTGATCTATTTCAGACCACCTTAAGCTGCTCATCTGTCCTTCAACTTTGACTTTTTTTTCCAACCAGTCACTTTATTTGAAAGATGCCATACAAAAATGCATTGTACATGTGTACAGTGACAAAGATTAAATTCTATTATTGCATCAAGCAGCTACTTGTAATAACGGTAACAATGAACTGTTCATCCTCAGTGATCAGTTAAAACAAGGACCAGCTGGAAAGACAGTGACAGACGGAGAGATGGAGAGACGGATTCTTTGAGACCTACTTACACGAAAAACCTAAATTTAGATCCCTCTGACTAGCAGTGACAAAACCTTCTCCTCCCTGTAGAGATTACCCTGTCGTATGTGTCCCAGTTTGGAACTAGGTCTTCACTGCAGGGGTCTCAAAACAGCTGTGCTCTTAATACGGGAGTCTGAGAACAGAACTAGAATGTGAACGTTTATTGAATTCCAGTGTTCACATTGTATGTTCTTTAAATTTACATACGATGTATTTAAATAGAATCCATTTGTGTATATTTGTCTTCCTAGAGATGGACAGACACCCCGTCGAGGGTGTTTCTGTGTGCCTTGTACCCATTGAAAAGCTTTACGAGGGCGTTGATGGCTTAGGGTTTAAGATACTGGGTTAGATATAAGAAGATCACTAATTCAGGCCCCACTACCCACAACTCGCTCCGAATGATGTTCCAATGTAATTGTAGGTTGTTTTGGATAAAGGAATCTGCTAAATGCTGATAATGTAAATGCAAAAGCTGGAATGAGCTCCAGAACACCAACACACACGTTTCATATTAGTAAAAATATTTTGAGAAATTGTACAACTGAACCGTGTTAAAACTTCTCTGCCACAAAGAAGCATTCCAAAACAAATTCTGTTCGTATCTTATTCAGTATTCATTCGTTTGACATTTAAGTGCATATCTGTATTCTCTCATTAAAATCACTATAGATTAAATCAGCATCTAATTGTCATAAATGAAGTTTTGTTTGAAATGTAGATTCAATCCTTCCTGTATTGGGATCTCTCGACGTGACTCGACGTTCACTCCATTCATCCCACAAACAAATCTTGTTACCAGCCTACTAGGAGCTATGCACATCGTTTACTACACTGTCAAAGGGCAATCCCAAATCCAGCCATGATGTTTGTAGACGTGAATGGGAAGAAAAGTGACAGTTTCAGAAGTGTGTCATGACAGGCATGTATGCACGCTTCAGAAATCGATGTGACATGGTACCCAGGAGGGGCCATGAGACGTTAGTTGGTACCCAGTGACCTCTGACCTTAATCGGCGAATTCAGAAGAACCCAAAGAAAAAGAGCTTGCACCCCTAAGCCCCCGTCACTCTATTCTTTCCTTCTCTTTTACACACACTTGCTACACTATGACAAAGGATAAGCTCTGGATCAGAGATGATGGTATGACCTTGACATGCCGGCTTTTTGTGTGCGAGTGGGGGGGCGGCAAGTTTTGGTCCCCACAAGTGTAGAAAAGATCTGACAAACAGTGTTGTGTGGGGACCGGTTGGTGGTCCCCTCTAGTTTAAAGGCTTTTTAACAAAAAGTGTTACTTTAATTCAAAAATTGAAAAAGTGTGTGTGTGTGTGTGTGTGTGTGTGTGTGTGTGTGTGTGTGTGTGTGTGTGTAAGCACTGGATTTAAAGAAACACTGAGAGCCCACTGGTTAATGAATTTAGACCACAGTGTTCTTTACAAAGATGGGAAAATCTCCTCCACATTTTAACCCAATCCGTGCAGTGAAACATACATTTGCAAACAATAGTGAAAACATACTAGTCGGCAGTGTGCGCACGCACACACACACTGTGGGCAGCCCTAGCCCTGGTGCCCAGGGAGCAGTTAACAAGGCACCTTTTGCTGGTTTACTTGCTAAACTCTGATCTTAGCTTTCAAACTATCTTAGATAAGCTAAATATTTTAATTAACAGTTAAAGAATGCAAATATTAATCTGAATACAGTCTGGACAGTATATTTATATATATTTAAAGAAATATTTGAGTAACCCAAAGCTATGTGTGAGTTTCTGCCATCCCCCGTTTGTCATATCTGAAAGAGTAGCTGGTAGATTACAAAAAAGGACTCATTGATGAGCTGGCAGGGTTATCTGGGACTAGGCACTGATTAGCCAGGCTCATTGAAGACAGCCTACTAGCGTTGCTCCGGGGGCCTTTCTTCTGCTATTCTGATTTATCTAACATGGGTTTCCCCACACATACACACCCTTACTTGCAGACAGATTACGTGGATTACCGGCTGGTTTAGACAACTCAACCTTAACATAGACTATACCTTTCTAAAAAGAAGAAGTGAATCCCCTGGATCATATTTCATCACCTGTAAGAATAAAGCACAAATATTAAAAGCATACACACAGACATTCCACAACTTTTTGTTCGCATTTTTTTTTGCCATTTAGTCTATTCAATTCATTTTAATTTCCTTGCAGCTTTTGCACAACAAGGAAAGTCAGAGGTTAACACATTCTTCCATCAAACTTTGCAAAGCTGCTTCACCTAGTCTTTACTTTTTGATTTTGATCTATATACAAAACTATAAAAGCAATTGTGCTGTTGTTGAAAATCCCATAAATCCCTACTACACACAACAACAAGAACCTCTACTTTTCTGAATTGGACTGTAAACAAAATTAGTGTTTTTTTGTGTAAGTGTGTCTATTTCTGAAGTCTGGATTGTAGAATGTTCCAACACATTAATTCAAACATTTTCACTCATGTGAGTTCCATGAAACTTTTTTTAGCTTTGCTGTTTCTTGCACTTTGGACCAACCATTTCTTATCATCATGAGCAAGACCCAGGTAAACTGCCATCATGTCCCAACATGTCCCATATCCCTTCTTCAATGCCAATAGTGTCAATTTGAAACATTGTCGGCTTCTATGAACTGTTTCACAATACTAGGAACACTAGATGATCTGGAATAAACAAAATAAATGGTCGCAAACTTTTTTAAATGTAGATTTAAAACAAAGCATAAATGGTTGGTCATTTGTGAATTAAATCATACTGTTTTAAATGCACATTTTATAAAGTTTGTGACCATTTATTTTGTTTTTTCAAGATCATCTAGTGTTTCTTGTATTGTGAAACAGTTCATAGAAGCCGAAAATGTTTTAAATTGACAATAAACATGAACATTTTTCTGCTTCTTTCACATATACACGAATCGTTTGGATCTTTCTTACCATCGTAACATTTATTTGCTGAAAATATTGAGTTTGCCCAAAGCTGTTTAGGTTTGCTTAGGAACCATTTTCTATCCTTGCCCTGATCCATGCTTAAAATGTGATCACTAAGATTTGCTTGTTTTAATTGTGATAATGCACATGAGTAAATTGAGGCATATTATAGTAAAGTTGTGTGGCTTTGTTACCTACATTTATCGTACATTGACAGATAAAATGTTGATTCAATCCACTTAGTATCAAATTCCAAGTCCACAAAAAGTCAAAGTTGTCCAAAAACTTTTAGAATCCACTGTATAGTTGTTTATAATTGTTCATGCTCATAAACATGCCAACCATCATTAAGGGTCATCTTTTCCAAATGACCCGATCTGTGACCTCTAGGGTCCTTTATTTTTAAAATGGCTGGACTAGGTGCCATCACACAGACAAGAGTCTTTTCAGCTGTTACTGTCATGGAAATGAAATCTCCCCTATGCAGACTTTGACAAAGATCTTATACCTTGGTCTTGAAGGTTGTAGAACAAAGATCATGACCTTACAGGACGATGTAGCCATGCTGTCTGGCGTCCACCTGTTTCTTTCACAAATTACCGACTAATTTGTTTTCTCAGCTTGTGCAGATTTGGGGGATTTTTTAAGGAAGTTTGTCATTTTGTTCGAGTTTGAGTTAAATAGATGTTAAAATGAGCAAATGACAAAATATTCTGCAGCAATTTTACAAAACATCCCAACATTTTTTTCGGGGAAAAGGAGTTTCTACGATTGATTTATTACATCTGTTAGCAATTCCATATACATAAGCTCATCTTTTTCTAATGACATGAACTGTGACCTTTAGGATCCTTTTTTAAAACAGCTAGGGTTGCTGCCATTAATTATATAGGAGTCTTTTCAGCTGTTACTACCACAGAGGCAAAAAATTATTCAATGCAGACTTTGATTTTGGTCTCAGTTCACACATTTACATGTTTTTTTTTTTTACAAACATCCTCACAGAGGGCTTAAATAGCCATTATGAAATAAAATGCACCATTAGTTGCGTGCAAAACCAACAGATCATAATAATATAACACTTATCATAAAGACATAACGTTGGACAATATTAAAGTTGGCCTTAAAAAGTTGTTTACTTGTATGCCAACAAAATTATTGTTCTACTGCACATGTAGACATACACTTTATATGCTACACTCATTTTTGATGCCAAACAACAGTGATGTGTGTTACTTAAAATCTTACTTTTACGGTCCGCGGGCCACATATGGCCCTTTAGACATCCCTGTCTGGCACGAGGTATGTCAGACATTAATGATCTTTGTATGAAATTGATTGCTTATCTCCAACATATTGCAAAACACACTTTAAGAAGATTTTGTGAAGTTTAACAAGTTAAAAAATGAGATGGTGATGTAATGATTGTCTTTATTTTATAGAAGAGTATTTTTCCTCTTTAATCTACACTACAATTCATACATTTACATAAATATTTACAAATTGTTCTTAAACATTCTTGAGCAGAATTATGTTCAAGTTCTCTTTGGTTCAATCCTCCAACACAGTCCAGATTTCTCATGTGGCCCCCTTTAGAAATGAATTTCCCAGCCCTGCACTAAACGATTACACCGTTTGCATGAGGATGAAAGGTCAGAACGTACAGAAAAAGCTCGCCCATGCATGTACGTGCGTACTAGGCCTTGGTCTTGCAGGTTATAACAGGCAGAGGTCGTGACCTTCTAGGCCTCTGTAGCCAAACTGTCTGGTGTCCACCTGTTTCTTTCACTAATGATACACCAATATGGTTTCTCAGCTTGTGCTGTTAACAAATGTTAACGTGCTATAATTGGGCAACAACTATTTCCGATTACAGAATTTCCGATTCGATTCTATTTGTAGATGTATTTTGATATTTGAAAGATTCCTTGACGATTTTGTATCACCGATTGGCATTGTTTTCATACCGTTAGACATAGGAGGAAGCCAGAACACACATAAATAAGGAAAACCATGCTAATTACACACAGACACGACTGTGGACCGGGATTCTTGCTGTGAGGGGACTGTGCTACCCAGGGGACCACTCTTAAAATGCCATACAAACAAACAAACTGTTAGAGCAACATGAAAAGTCCATATTTCACGCAAATGAAAGGATAATAATTTGTATATGTAAATATATATATATTTATATATGTAATATTTATACACAATCAGTAAATATATTTGAGCTATGATCGACGTACCGCAAATATTCCACCCCCCCTCCCCCACGAGGCACGTATTACTTGGCTGTAGCATGAGCTTCCACCACCCAACAAGACACTGCCTTGCTTAGCTGGAGAGTGGCTTTAAACTTTAACTTCAGAGAACATGGCAATACCATTATTAATTTCGCTTGCTGTCTTATAGATGTATTATATCAAATCTGTGTCTTATTGACGTCAGTACACATCGTTTTTCTGCCTTGCAGTGCCCATTTACCTAATTTAATTTAACTGATTTGGTTAATTTAATTTAACTGATTTAAAAATAAATTATTTAGAATGGTGATTAAGTTTTTGCAAACTCAATTATGTTGTTGTATGTGAAATACTGTATGTGAATAAATTCATATTTTTGTTATATTAAAATAAAATGCTAAATCTTGCTTGGGACATGTCTCTATGGTCTCTATGCAAACCTACTTCTATGGTTTTAGTTATTTTGTGTTACTAATTACACAAGAATCATCTTTTTACAAGCTTATATCAAACTCAGTTAGAAGCGATTTAGTATCTTTTAGTGCCAAATTTACCTAAAGTGTGTGCTTTTGGACTACATGAGGAAGTCAGAGCTCCCACAGTAAACTCACACAGGCACATAAAGGATCTGGACCGCTCCCCTGGGGATGAAACAATTTTTTTAGCAATTGAGGGTTAATAAATTCTGCTCAGGGGCCCAACAGTGGCAAATTAGTGACTGTTTCTTCTAGCATCCTTCTGGTCTTTAATCCAGTCCCATATTCACTAAGTCATCACTGCTCTAGCAAATGGTCATAATGTTCGGACTGATTGGGGGGATATACGTTCCTGCATCTGATTTCTGCAACACATTCCGAAAAAGATTATGATGTGTTAAAAAAAATTAAAACTAGCATTAATGTAGCATCATTGGATTAGCGAGTCAATGAGCAAAGATCAGTAAACGGGTTGTCAACAAATGTGTCAGAAAACTGTTAAAATGTTCATTAAATGCATTTGTTCATTCTTGATCTTAATCCCCAAACACTCTTAAATCTGAAATGTCCTAGAGAAATGTATTATGAGAGGTAATGGTAACATTAAAATGAAACTAATTGGGTTCATATTCTTAAGTGTACCAAATTGTAAGCTTGGATAGACATACAACCCCCACAAATTTGTCTATGTTTAAACAAATCGTCCTTACACCAAAAGGAAATCCGTGATCCATGTGCATATGTTATCTTCTCTGGGGCAGCTGTGTGGTGAATAATGTCATGTGATCTTCATGGTGATAGAGACATTTCTGCAGGCATTTTAATGCCGCCTATCAGTCATTCCTGTCTCAATCAGCATGTTCGGTGTAGAAATTAGTTAATGATGCAAATCCACTTGATTTAGACGGCACTTTTACTTGAAAGTGTCATAACACCGGTATAACTATGTCACGCTCATGTTACCACCATTATTATCATCATTGTTCCATAGCAGGTTTATTCAATGATGTTAATAACTGCGTGCCTTGATTTGTATTTAATAATTTCCGGCATTAGACGATTATGTATTTCTGTTTATCTATCTGTCTGTTCATCCTATTTGGGGTAACAGGGGGACGCACGCTGGGCGAATATTCAAAACACCTGAACAGGTCAACCAGTCTGTTGTAGGGTGCTAAGACAAACACATACATATGAACACAAAAAAACACACTTTTCAGTACATGATCTCTCTCTCTCTCTCTCTCTCTCTCTCTCTTTATATA
>JAOTRQ010093867.1:0-10617 GCA_028565875.1 Hoplisoma paleatum
CTAGATCAAGTTTTATTCTCTCAATTTTTATATATTTTTTCTGAATCCCTCTCAAAATTAAGGGTGCGGCTTAGATTTGGGTGCGGCTTATACTCGGGCCAATACGGTATATATATATAACATGGATATATTTTCTCACATCAGCATCGTTCGGACGTTCTTACAACGAAATGTTTTGCAAGATTTATGCGAGAGAGAAAAAAAGACCTCAGACAGAATAAATAATGAGTATTTGAAATGACAAACCCTGAACCTTGATTACAGTTAGTGATAGATCGGTACTTACAGCCTTCGGGATCCGACCCCAGTTCCTTCCTTGTTTGTGCTGCGTGTCCTTGGAAGACCTCACCCCCCACCCCCTGCTGTTCAGTAATAATTGTGAGCTGTCATGAACGCTGATCAAGAGTAAGCACGGGGCTCACGGTGCGAGAACGAGGCCCCGACGAACAGCGTGAGCTCAATATAACAGTTTTCAGGCCTCGGTAGGTCATAAAGTCTGAAAGGACACAAATAAACGAATTTCCTGAACATTTAGAGTTCCCGATGACGACCCGATTCTTTCTAACCGATGTCATGGTTAACCTGGTGCCACGCAGGTACACTGGCACAGGGCAGGAAAACAACACAAACAATGTGCATAACAAACAATTGTTAGGCAGGACACATCCGTGTAGAGTAAACAATCTACCTTCTGCATGTTTGCTAGAGATAAAAACTACACCTCGCAGCCACGTTTTGGCTGTGCTCGCTTGGCATGAGGGTCTGGACCATCTCTCAGTCCAAGACAAACATTTGGTTGGTGGATATTTTGGCTGCCCCTGTCACCATCCAGGCATGGATAATCCAGTCATACACACGTTACACCGAGCTGCTTAATTATGGAGTTTTCCGGATGATCTGGAAGCAGCAGCACGAGGCGTCCGTGTACTCTCCTGTAGAACACATGGCCCGTGCCAGCCTGTAATGCCAACGGCACCGAGACCTTCTGTATTTATCTTTTTATTTGTTGTTGTTGTTGTTGTATATTTCTCAATTTTGCATGTTACGCCAGTTGAGAAGCTATTAGTGGTTAAAGTCACCATCTGGACCAACATTATGCTGTAAGATGCAGTTCTGCAGGGATTAGTGGACCGGCTCAGTTCATCAACATTCCTCTAGCAGTGATTAATAGGCTTCAGGATGAGTTTTAACCCGGGGGTTTGACCAGAATCTGTGACGCGCCGCTCTAACACCGTCAACACATGAACGTCTCACCGAGTGGAACGTTCGTCTGAGCTACACAAAGTCTGTCAGCACCAGAAGGAACAACATAAACAGACAATAACAGACTCCTAATTCTTCAGGTTCTGGCCTTACCTGAAAAAATTTCGTCTGGTTCCTCTCAAGGTTTCTTCCTGTAATTTTTAGGGACTTTTTCCTTGCCACAGTTTCCCTCGGCTTGCTCGACAGGGGTTTCTGTTCGTCCTGCATTTTGTAAAGTTGATTTGAGACAATATCTATTGGAAAAAGCGCTATAGAAATAAAGTTGACTTGACTTGACCTGGGAATCGAACCCGAGTCTTCATGCTAAAAAAAAACTGTCCTGTACTATGCCGTGGTGTAAAGAGGAAGGTTTCCTGAATGGTTGAGGAAATAAAGTGTAAAGATATTTACATCCTAAAAGAAACTGATCAAACGTCATAATGGAAACAAAAGTAGAAGCGCAAAACCGATTCAGTCAAATGATTTTAATCGATCGTTTCTTAAGCAAAGAATGAAATACAACGACAGGGACTAGAATTCATTAGAACATCTATAATGACCGATCGATACACACGGACCCCATTCACACAGTCGTCGATAGATATTAAAATGAGCAGCACGACTGCAGGGTGTGTGTGTGTGAGTGTGTGTAAGTGTGTGACGACACACGAGCTGATAGAAACCAGAATGTCTCTTAACAAACAGTCCGGTGAGACCGGCGAACGTTTCCTTCAGAACTGAACGAACAGACTGGCGTCAACGGTTGGACAACTGTGTGAGTGAGATCCATGACTCTAAGCAACAAACACACGTCTAGAATAAAGAAGAATAAAAAATAAAGAAAGGAAATAAAAGGGAAATAAAAAAGGAGAAGAGGAAAATCCCACAGTACGTACATGACCGAGTGTTTCATCAGCACAGCAGCGCTTTACACAACCTCATGTTTCAAGAAACGATGAACTGAGATCAGGTAGAAGACCATTAGTCCCATCCTACATTTAAAAGGAGCACCATATTTAAAAAGAACTGCATCGGAATAAAGAAACACAAACCGCCTGTTGAGACATTCAGAGACGGAATCTTCAGCCACTGGAAACAAAACAAGGTCGTATTCGATGATTCTTTAATGCAGATCGTGTAGTTTCTGTTAACCTGGTTTGTACTTTTCTCTCAGAAATGTGGATAAAATCCCTTAAATGAGCTCGAATGAGAACAATTG
This sequence comes from Hoplisoma paleatum, assembly GCA_028565875.1. NCBI lineage: Eukaryota > Metazoa > Chordata > Actinopteri > Siluriformes > Callichthyidae > Hoplisoma > Hoplisoma paleatum. Next base: position 2,462 of record JAOTRQ010093867.1, read on the forward strand.
ATGTTAGTGAGAAGTTTCTTCTGCGAGGCCAATCAGGTCAAAGCTTCACGAAAGTTCTCAAACCCGAACAAACATTTTGTATAAACACGTTACATAAAATATACCTATCCGCCGTTGGACCTGTTGTAAAGTCATACACACACACACACACAAACACAGAAGTGACTGAGCTGCTGAGATTTTACTCGGACGGAGACGTGGTTGGTGGATGAAGTGCATTCTGGGAGTTGTGGTCCTGCGGTAGAGTGAGTTCGCTAGTGACACATGAAATACAGCGAGACTCCTGAATACGGCAGACGCAAGCGTAAAAGCTCCAACAATCCATCAAGTCGTGGCGTTGTTCGTTTGCATTATTACACCAAAATTGAAATTATATTATTATTTAAATTATTACCATATTTAGAAAATACCAGCGTTTATTCCGGTCGTATCATTTTATAAAGTCCATAAAATCGGGTGCGTGAAAATACCGTCTGATTTTAACTCGGTCCGTGGTGCACTAAATGTTGGAGACCCGGTGGTGTAGCTGACAGGATAATGACGGCTACGCACCGCTAACGCCGACTCCACATTAAAAACAGTCACTGCGTCTTCCATCGGCTTCCGTTCTCGTCATCCTCTTCACTTCTGACCTTCTCTCAAATCCGAAAAATTTTACTAATATGGAACGGTACGGCGCGGCCTTACACCGAGTACTTTCAAACCGAAGAGCGGCTCACAGTAGATCAAGAGCTGGATTTATGTCTTAAGACTTTTTTTTTTCTCCCTCCATGTACATGAGACCGAGATTCCACATAAATGGGGCCGCGCTCCAGAAACCAAACTAGTTTCAGGTGCTGCCTCAGAACCTTCAGGGATTTCGGATGCGATGTGGCAATTAGTCAGAAAACCCGAAACGGAAATTCTCACCGGTTTTATCTGCTGTGAAAAACATTTCCTGCACAAATAACCAGATAAGACAAATATATTTTTCTTACTAATGAAGTTGGTGTAAAACAACAGCCGAATTATAGAAGCTTTTAAGCTTAATTCTACTAACGTGCTCAACTCGCTGTAGCATTTTAATGAGGAGACGCTGGATATCATGCAGGCTGATCACAGTTCGCTATTACGCGCACGGTATTACAAATTCCTCATTTGAGCATCCGTATCATAGCGATAAAGCATCTCTTGTTTACTCCCACAAACCCAAAACATGCTGCCAGGTTATCCTTTAAGTACGAAGCCTCTTAGATCCTAAAAACGAGTGCATTGCAGTATCGGTTGCAAATGCACCCAGAAACTAAAATGCACCGCTTAAACTAAATTGTGTATGTATGTGTGTATTTACCCGTTCCAGTCGTTTCCGACTCTCGGGTTCCTCTGTGGGGCGCTAGCGATCCCCAGAGTTACTCAGCAATTATATATTTACGGAGTAGGTTGCCAGATCTTTCTCCAACCCCGTATCGCTATCACGGGGATCTTGTGAAACTGCAGGACAATTTTACCCATTACCGATCAACCTAGTGCATGTTTTTGGATTGTGGGAGGAAACCGGAGTACCTGGAGGAAACCCACGTTGACACTGGGAGAACGTGCAAACTCCGCACAGAAAGCCCCCCGGCCCGACCCGGGAATCGAACCCGGGACTTCTCGCTGTAAGGCGACACCGTGCCGCTTAAACTAAATTAGACGTCTAGAAAATGGATCGAATAGGAATAACTTGTGTTGTAAAGATTCATTGACATTAATAACCCCTTTATGACAAGCATTTATTGTCAATGTGTACATGCAGGATTCCGTTATATTCAGATCGATATCGTTGTGCTTATTTTGTTCATTATTTACCAGTAAAAGAATATAAAAGAACACAAATGCAAACACATTCGTCTAAATGATATAAGATAGAATAGGTACAAAATCACACATCAATAAAGTTTTGTCTTTGTCCTTCTCCTTCCTCGTGTCCTTGACAATGAATAGCTGGATAAAGACGACAGAAAAGACTTCCGAGAGGCCGAGACTGAGAGACGTAGGAGAAAGCGAAGTGGGCAAACGTCATCTCGAGAAGGACGGAGAACAAGACAAGTAAAAAAAACAAAAAAAAACAAATCCTAGCTTTGGACAAACGGCCCATACGAGAGGAAAAAAAGAAATCATCATTGTTTTCTGTTGTGCCACGGACGGGAGAATCGTGATGTGATGCTTATTCTAGTCAAGCTCCTGCAGCCTTCTGGGAAAACAGGACACGCACAGGACGATGCTTAAGAAAAAAAAAGTTTCCAAACCAGTGAGCGGACCAGAAAAGCAAATATTCCGTCTCCAGTGGTTATTTCATGTACGTTTGTTCAGCCATTTTATTATCATGTTACTTAACGTGGGTCTAAAAGGCGCCCAAACTTTTACCCAGGAGCCCGTTTGTGGTTTAGCATCACTCTAATGTCTCTTAATGATAAAACAAGGAGGCATTTTTTCCCCCCTCATCGTCTCTTAAACCGACTCACCGCATCGAGACACTTATTATGAGCACATAGTGTTACTCCAAGACTGGCATCAGCTACTGTTTCGTATAAGTACAATCAAGTATTAACTCGCCCGGCCTCTCGACTGACTAGTAAACGTTGGTAGGATGAATCAGAATCCATAAACGCTACGCAGTCATGAAAAAGCTTTTAGCATCACAATCGTATCAATCCAGCCAAACGTTCGAACTTGAACTGACTGGGAACTGGATACAAACAATCATCGCTCAGTTATGAGAAACACCGATCATAACGATACAAGTGGAGATACAATAACACACACTTATCTGTGCTTAAAATACTCTGTCAACCGTTCTAATCCATTCATGTAGGAAGAACCCGCGCGGGCTGACGTTGTGAGTGATGCATCGTGGTCGTAACTGTACTGACACTAACTTTAAATAATAATGTCGGTGTCGTGGGTAAAGCAGCCGGCACACGGGACCATTTATTACGGAAACACACCCTGTTCGAATTTTGCAACTGTTCAGTTCAACATTAATAGGGAGCGCTTGGGGTCTCAGGATGGGGGTTCGAATCCCGGCTCTGCTACACAGGTACTGTTGGGTCCTTTGAGACCTTTAACCCTGTCTGTTACGATGGCTTTCATACATGTGAAAACACACGTCATAACGTGACCACCTCGTGCTGATCAGACGCCAATCCATCGTTATTCTGAGAGTATTCTCAACTTAGAGTAGCCAATCTGACCTAGAATAAATAAAATATCAAGTCTTGAGAGAAACAAACAAACAAACAAACAAACAAACAAAAAAAACCCAGCAAAACTTTCATGAAGTTCATGAAGCAAAGTTTTCATGGAGTTCATGAAGCAAATGAAAACAATAAAGCATCACGTCTGGGTAAAACCGACTTCATAACGATGTCCATAATAAGGTAAACTATTAAACATACACTGGTGTGTGTCTGTGTGTGTACGTGTGTGTGTTCTCACTTGGTTGCTTGGTTGGAATGAGTTTTTGCATAATGTTTTTACTCGGAAAAAAAAATCAAAACACACACACACATAAAAAAAACAGCCATGAAAGCTAAAGTATTAAAAGAGAATCATTTGGACCCAATATTTCCATCATGGGTGTGTTGAATAATGAAATTAACCCGAACATACTATCTATAATTAAAGAAGGATTCAAATAAAAGATTACAATGAATACAAAACTGGTACTGTGTTACCTCTGTGGTAAATAATCTTAAACACCGACACAACAGATACGAACTGCTAATCCACAAGTTAAGAAAGAAAAAAAACATCATTAATCCCAATGAAAACGGTCTAAATATTGTGGATCGGCATTTAGCTAAAAGAATGTATTACAAACCCTTAAAATCCTAAAGAAAGGGAACAAACACGGAAACAAGAACAATCCGTCGACAGTTCTAATACTGATACTGAATTTAGAAATTCAGTAACTATATGTACACGTAGTACTAAACAGCCGAGTCCATACCCGACCATGTAAGAGTACAGTACAGGACCAAAGAGAGTTTCCCCAGTTAGCCGATATCAATAAACTCCCTTTTGTAGACTTAAAACTGGTACAACAAAACAGACAAACAAAGGGGTCGGTCGAAATCATGGAACTTATTAAGGTCCGTATGAGCTCTTGCGGTGCCTCTTTTGATCAGAGGGTTAAATTGGACATTGGAGGGAAGAGGGGGCTGGGAGGGTCGGTGGGTGGCAGAATGTTTCTGACTGTGCGGGTAACAAGTGGAGCCTCATTCCGACAAAGACGTGACGGTTTTGTTTGGTTAAAAGTGGCCGTGACCTTCCTGTCTACCCCCACGACGCTCTGAACCGTGTCTCCTGTGCCTCCTGCGCTCATGGTGAGACTTGTGATGATGGCGTCGGTTGCGATGAAATCTTCGAGCTGTTGAGATGAAAAGGAAAAGACGAGACGTTAGACCGTTAGATCAAAACACGGCGTGGTCTCGCTCGGGAGTGGCACGCAAATGAAATTCAATGAAATTGTGAAAGATAAGCTGTACAGATTTTGGCGATATTTAATAGCTAAATGAATCCACATTACAAAAGAGGTTTGAACATGTTCTCCCGCGATGTTCACGCACAGTTTGTGCGTCCATTTCATCCATTTCATGGCTCCATATGTTTTTAATTCAAGGGATTTCATGGTAGAGAACTTTTCCCCTTTTACACAATACGTAGGGAAGTCCCAGCCGGGCTTTCTGTATAGAGTTTGCATGTTCTCCATGTGCCGCCTTACATGTTTCTAGTCGTGGGTGCTACCTAGAAATTCAAAACACGTCTTTGACAAACGAATAAACAAACAAACAAACAAACAAACAGACTTACATTTCGTACAGATGATTTTGGGCCGGTCCCATTTTCCGCTGGCGCGGCACTTGGCGGTGGGGATGTGGCGCTGTAGGAAACCGTCTTCACACTGATAACGGACCACCGAATGGATGTCGTAGCGCGGACGTTTGCGGCCGATCAGAAAGGCGTTGTCCACTACAGGAGGGGCGCCGCACAGCACTGCGGACACGCAAACAAATACTCCAGAACAACACGACCATGACAAACGTATCTGAAGACGATAGATAAACACGGACATGAGATTCGTCTGGCGATGTGATGACATGATGGACTTCCACCGTGGTGATCTGGAACAAACCTAGAAGATCTAGTCAATGGTTTAACAACAGAAAAGTGAGGTCCAATACTTTTGTCTCATCACCCACTCCATCCTGTCACATTATCAGAAGTTAAATTGCTGGCGCGCACACGAATGGATAATCTATGCTCGCTAATGGAACCCGTTAAGGTCTTGTCACTTAAAACAGGTCTGTGCAGTGGTTCAATTCGAAACCAGCTCTGAGAAATGACTAGCATTAGCATCCCACCGACTGGATTAGAATCGATCGGGGCTTGTTGCTGTTCTTTTCTCTTTCCGTAGGGGGCAGCATCGAAGCTTCCACGCAGAGCTCCGTTCTCCTCTGAACTGATTTGATGTTTAAAGAGCGCTGCAGGAAACCGAGGTGGGAACAGAACGACCGCACTGTCGTCCTGGAGTCTGTTCAAACGGTCCCCGTCTCTCTTATTTACAATCGATCGGATGTAACCGTGGGAACATCAAACGGTGGCTTGTCGTCCCGATTCATTAAAACAGGTCATGCGAGTCTCATTTTTGGTTTGTTTGGGTTCGTGTGAGTCTCATTTCAGCATCCTGTGTGGAGGCTTTCTGTGTGCATGTTCTCCCGTCATGTGTCCGTATGGGTTTACTCCGGGTACTCCGGTTTCCTCCCGCTGAAGAGACCAAATCGTCCATGAGTGTGTTCGATGTAACTCGTGTGACAAATGGATACGACCCCGGGGGGTTCAAAACATGACATTAAAATGCTCAATAAATAATTAATTAAACATTTCTTTGAATTGGGTTACAGTAAAGCGATTTTGTTAGGGTAAATAGGGAGTTTTAGTCGACTAGTTCTGTTCTCTAACCACCAGGATGCAACTGGCCCCAGATCTTTGGCTTCGGAATTTTCCTCCATCATTACGACTGAATTATAAAATGAAAACGGAGGTCTGATGTGTAAACAGTTGCCCGGGTAACACGACTGTAAAGTTTACTGACATCATGCATCCGAACGTATCAAACCGAGTCTCATTTCATCACGTTTCCAATCACCGTGGTTTTGAAAGCTTTTAATCAAGACATAACCGATGACCTGCACTAAAGTGCACTGCGGATGTGTTAATCACAAGACGTGAAAATAAATTGATTTCTCAATTTATCCTTCCGCAAAGTGACTAAAATGTAAAAAAGTTCACACAAAAAGTGAAGAAATCAGACCTCCAACGTCGGATTAGAAAGCAAGTGGGAGATCCTGTTGGATATGAGATGATGGATATGATCTTTATGAACTGTCTTTGACGAGCAGATTATCCTGCAGAAGTTCTGCTGACTTGACTGGCGTCACCTCGCCGGGGGTAAAGCACATCGGCACTTTAGCCAAATCCCGACTGAGAAATGTGCTGGAGCTGGTCAAAGGGTGCTTGTCAGCAAACACCTCCCCCGGGGTCTGTGTTCCCGAGATAAGTCCCGGGGCTTTAATCCAGGCAGACGACTCTCCGTTTTTATTTGTACCTTTACCAGATGGGGCAGTAGAATTAATCTTTATATACCCTCTTCACTCTGATCTATTGTGCCGGGGTGACCTTACCACGAGTACCACGAGTACCACGAGTATCTCGAGAACCGAGCGTATTACGTCCTTATTGTTTATAAAAAAACACAATGTGGTCCGCATCTTCACAAGTGGTACGTTTCATGTCTAATAGACGAACGAATGGTTCACAGTTCTGAATCTTTATCAGAGCCGTTTTGTTTATTATTTGTGACCCTGATTGTAAAAAAAACCCAGCAAAAGTCTTTTTTGTGCACGATTCTATAAAAATCTCTTTAATACTGACCGATACTGGCCAGATTGAAGATTTAATAAATCACGGGGCTCCGAATAAAAGGAGTTTTTGGATAAAATTCTATTTCAAAACAACGATGTTTTCAACACTGATCGTCTTTGATTATCATTTTTTCCTGCTTGTGTGTCACCGAATCCAAATGAAAACGACTTTCTCACATTCCAAGTGATTTAATTTGACATTTATTTGAAAAATTCTGTTATGACGTTCTGGTGAATAAAAAACAACATTCCGATGCCGCTGAAATGAACCGGAGGAAAACTGAAGCTAAAAAAGTTTTACTACCCACTTGTTGTTACTGACGTGATTGTAGCGGGTTTGAGTCCACGTTCAGGATCTGGATCCAATTTATAAAGATAGAAAGTAAGTTCTTAATCCCACTGACACTTAAATCATCTGTGATATTTGCACATAAAGTAACATAGAAGACGTCAGAAATCGATGTTTACAAAGATTCTGGTATTTTCCGGTATTGAAAGAAAACGTGGGGTCAATAAAATCACAGATTTCATCCTTTTATTATAATAATCCTGAAACATCAGTGTGTGATCGATTATTTAGTGCAAATAAACTCAAATCATGCCATTTTGACATCAGTATTGATAAGCAGGGTCACATTCAGCCGTGTGTAGATCAGAACACAGGTTACGACGTTTTTAGTGTGTTTGTTTATGGATTTGTGTGTAAGTGAGGTACTATTCTGCTACGCTGACAGCTAAACACAAACGAATCCATGAACGAAACGGAATATGTACGACATTATGACATCACATAAACTGCTGACTCCTGAAGTGAAGCCTGCCAGACTGAATGCATCTCAGCGGTCGTTGTGATTGAGCTTTCTGTGTATTACCGAAATGATTTGTTTTGCCTTCTTGTATCCGAAAGCTCGTTCGGTGTCGATATGCCACAGCGCTGTTATAAACTAGTTTACGCTTTAAATAAGTACTGCAGACACGGGACACGAAAGCCAATGACGTCTCCTCCGAGCGAGCGCACGCTTTTATCATCAGTCAGCGCTTTCGGTTTATGACTAGTCGACGCGAAGGTCTTAGATCTGCGATCGTAAACACACACACACACACACACACACACACACACACACACACACACACACAAACACACACACACACACACAATGGGAACCCGGTGCCGGATCAGGTGTAAAAGTCTTGTTTGCCTACCCAGCCCCT
>JAOTRQ010093887.1:0-10617 GCA_028565875.1 Hoplisoma paleatum
GGGGGGGGGGGGGGGGGGGGGGGGGGGGGATAAGCAGCTTCAAAAATAACGATGGACGTCGGGAGCAAAACGATATAAAAAACCGTTTACTCACGCTCTTCTTCCTCAGATGTAAACCGTGTTTTAATAACCCCGGCAGGTCCCGGATCTTCTGCTTGATCTGAACCTGTTCCCGCGCGTTGCGGTTCCATCTCCAGGTGGCCAGCAGTCCGTCCTCGGCGCTGGTCTCAGATTCCTCCATATCTCCTAACCGTGTGCGCCTCCTCCACCTACCACCGCCACCACCATTCCCCGTGTTTACTCCCGCAGAACCTCGTCGGCTGCGTCCGTCCCCGGCTTCGCTCGGTGGTTAAAATGCACCTGGGCGGTTGGGAGTCGCGAGCGAGAAGCGCGAACGCGCGCGCGCACCGAGCAGCCTGACGACTTTCTGCAGCTCCACCCTTCACTCGTGTACGGCCATCAATGCGGTGTGTGTGTGTGTGTGTGTGTGTGTGTGTGTGTGTGTGTGTGTGTGTGTGTGTATGTGTGTGTGTGTGTCACAGGAGCACGACGGTGTGGAGGAGGGGTGGGTGACGGTGTTACAGGTGCGGCAGGAAGCATCCATGCATCACTTCCACCTTGTCCTCTAGGCACAGGGAATCTTAGACCCCCACGACCACACACACACACACTTTTGTTTCTATTTTTATTATTTGCGCACCTCTCGATCGTCACGACGGGGTGCACGAGCACAGCCGGCCGGTAACCAATCATAAGGCATTGTACACCCACTGCTAGGGCAATTTAAGGTCGTCTAGTCACCTAAGGGCAGGTTTTTTGTGGGAAGGGGGAGGGGAAGCAGGTGAGATGGATGTAGGGTAGGCTACACACACACACACAGGGGAGTAGAATACATTGCCCAAACACGACAAGAGTTACAAGTGCTGAATTGTAGGCCAGTCATAGCCTAGTAGGGTACAGGACTAGTTATCTGAAAGGCTGTTGGGCTCTTGAGCAAGACCTTTAACCCTCAGTTGCTCAGACTGTTTACTGTATCTGTAATGTAAGTCGTTTTGGATAAAGGTGTCTGAAAATGTAAATGTGACAGCACACAGAAGCAATGTTTTCAGTAATCACGCGTACTGTATTTCATGCCCTGTGGCACTGTGTTGTGATACAGTTTCAAGAAAGACAACATCTGGATCACAGTGTTCTTAACTCACTGTGAGTGCCACTGTAAACAGCACAGCAATATGTGGACTGTAGAGTTAAACAGTGCCAGAAATCACACAACCTTCTGTTTAGTGTAAGCATGGATGTCCTTTCAGTTGTTATACTCATCATGCATGGAAAAACATTTCGAATATTATGAGACAATGGATTGAGTAGGTATTGTTGTCAGCTCTTTATCTTTTGTGTAACAGACTAGATCCACTACAATCCTGTCCAGGATCATTTTGAATTTTTATAATTTAGAGTTCTGAATATTTTCTTCAGCACTCTGCGTTTTACACGCATAGGAATTATTCATCCACATTTAAGCCAATCTGTGCAGTGAAACACACATTTACACATACAAACAAACACACACTAGGGGGAGGCAGTAAGCACAGTGAGCAGCCCTAGCCACAGTGCTAGAAGAGCAGTTCAGTCGTGACTTGTCGAAAAGCCTCTCACAATCCCACAAAACTTTAAAATGTATTGATTAAATGTATGGACTCAGATAAAAAATTGTGTTCTTTGTTAAATAAAGTATGGTCAATAATCATATCATATTTGGTGTACATTGGACATTCATCTTGACCGTTATGTGCTGTTGGGCCACACCCAAATCTGAGCTTTATGGAACTTTTAGATTTTCTTGCAAATGTGGCTGTGTAAATTTTTATGTACTTTTTGTGTATGGGAAATGGGATGGAATCTTAAATAATAGTAAAAAAAATATTAACAATAATAATAAATATACCTTTGGTGCTCAGGCCCAATTATGGTCCAGAACCAGATGGAAAATTTGACTTGAGGCAAAAATACCTGGAATGAGCACCTCAAATGAAATACAGTATTTACTTATTCACTCTCATATAGGGGGCAATCTAACTATTTTTAGTTCCAAGTCCCCAGAAACTGGGTGCTGTGTAGCATTGTTACACTGCTATTACACCATCTTAGAAGAGGCCGTGGGTAATATTCCAGCTTTAAACTTTTTTAAGCCAGTCATCGAATCTTAACGCAATCTCATTATGACTTTCAGTTCAGGTCTGTATAATATCTGCATGTTACTTTGGTATACCTTAAAAGTTTGTCATTTGGAAAGGTAACAAAGCCCTTTTAGATAGGTTCATCATTTAAATGTCTGTACAATGTCTATTTTGAAATCATTTTTCTGCAGTTAGGATTAGTATATCTTTATAAATATTCAAATATATCCATGATGATGTCTGGTAGTAATAGAAAAATTAACCACTAGTTTAATCGAGAATACAGACAACAAGAGACTCAGCTGTGCAAACAGAGATTTCATTTCTGGATACCAGAACAGAGAAGAGCCTGGATACATATCGTGTCTAAGTTTTGACCGGTGCATCAAGAATGATACAAAAAAGTGCTATGAAGTAAGTTAGAGTTTGTCTGTTTAGTCATTGTTTTGGAGCTGATGAGAGTGCAGCCCATGTCTGGAAGCTCTGTCATCCACCCACAGCCCCAAAAGTGAGATCAGTGCAGTGAGATCAATTGGATACGTTGAATTTCCTTTTAGATAGATAAGTGAGTGTTTGTGTGTCCAGGGTGTTTCTGTGTGCTTTCTGTGTTCCTATTAAAAATCTGGTGGCACGGTAGCAAAGTGGTCAGCACTGTCGCCTCACAGCAAGAAGTCCCGGGTTCGATCCCCAGGTCGGGCCGAGGGCTTTCTGTGCGGAGTTTGCACGGTCTCCCTGTGTCAGCGTTGGTTTCCTCCGGGTACTCCAGTTTCCTCCAAAAACCAAAAACATGCACTAGGTTGATCAGAAATGGGTTAAATTGTCCTGTAGTTGCACAAGATCCCTGTAGCGATACGGGGTTGGTGAAAGACTTGGCAACCCACTCTGTAAAAATATAATTGTTGAGTAACTCTGGGGATCAGTAGTGGTCCACAGAGTGACCAAGAGTCGGAAACGACTGAAGCGGGTAAATACACATTTAAAATCTGGGATAAGCTCAAGCACCACCAGTGACCCTGACTGGACAAGCATTTAAGAAAGTGAGTCGGGCATAAAGTAGTGAGACACATTTTTGTTTACGAAGTTACCAGTTTACTTTGATAGTGTCCAGTGACATTTTATTTCTTAATTCTTACAAAAATCAATGAAGTCATTTGAGCTTTTCTCTATGAACTATAAGGTTTAAGGTAATCAACAACTCATAATTATTATATTGTACAAAATGTTCCAGTTTGGGTGTTACTGAGTAATTTAAATGAGGTAATTGTGTTTTAATGGTACCGAGTTTTGATTATATTGATAGTCAAGCTTGGTGATTGTACCTAAGGCTTAATCTTTACATCACAAAGCTATTGACCTTTAGTTTTTTAAAGCCTTATGTAGTTCATGAGGTGTCTACTTTCCACTCTTTCTCTCTGAAGTCTACACTTTGTGGTAATGTCCATACACAGTAGTGTGAATGCATCTACCTAAAAGGATCTTTTCAGATCGTGTTGAACAGATGGCCAGCAGGTGACATTTGAGCACATTGTCTAGGAGCAAAATAGACTGCATGGAACATCAACAGGATTAAAGACATTTATCAATAGTTGGCGGAAAACGTTCTTTTTATCCTATCATTTTAAACTAGATGTATCAGTGTTAGGTGATACAAGTTAGCAAGGAGCTAAGCTATAAAGAATGCAGTTCATATCTCCTTTTATAGAAATTTAATAACAACGCTGCTACTGTTCACGCTCTCCAAGGATTCATATGTTGTTCTGGAAGCACTTTTTTTATCTCTTTATCCCCGTGTAGTGCTGTAATATTGCTTTGTAATTTTGAAAAGTTTAAAATATTAATACAGAACCTCAGACTGCTCCAGCTAAAAAAAACTTAGCTTTAAGCCAAAGAATAAAAAAAAAACATAATCATACTTGGTATTGCATATAAACAACGGTGTTTAAACTTCACCCAACATCCCCACTCAAAGGTCTCTTATAGAAAGAGTGGCCTTCTAATAGCTAAGTTTATTCCTTCTATCGGACTAACATTATGTTATGACAGGAATCATATACTTGTACTTTAAAGCTGTAAACAGCTGTTAAGTCTCAGTAATGGGTGTAATGAACGCGGGCCCTGGGGTCCAGGATTCGACACCATGCTGCGCAGAGACTGAAACCATCAGTTCACAGTAGCAGCATGGGGCTCAAATTCCCCCTGACGGCAATTGATGTCATGTTTCTATTTGTCTCTAGAGCATCGTTTTGCTCTTTTCTTAACATTTGGGGTTATCTGTTCTCTCTCTGCCCAGAGGAAACAGCGGTCAATGTAGAAGTCTTGTTTCTACTGCCATGATAAAACAATATCTGTTGTTTAGCCTCATCCTTAGTACATAAAGTAACACTACAATCATTTTTCAGTTTGATTCTCATGGTGACTTCTTTACCTGTTAACATAATGTGTAATTATAAAATACCTATATGATTGTACACTATATTGCCAAAAGTATTTTTAATCCAATCCAATCCCTTCTATGGCCACGGGTGTATAAAATGAAGCACCTCGGCCTGACCTCAATCTGATAGAAACACCTTTGGTATGAATGAAGACTGAGAGCCCAGCCTTCTCATCTAACGTCAGTTTATGACCTGACAAATGCATTTTTAGAAGAATGGTTAAAAACACATATCCCCATAAACACACACCCGAACCTTGTGAAAAGCCTTCCCAAAAGAGTTGAAGCTGTTCTAGCTGCAAAGAGTGGACCAACATTATATTGAACCCTGTAGATTTAGAATGGGATCTTACTTAAGCTCATAGAGTTTTAGCCAAGAGTCCAGGCAAGTGAGCGAATACTTCTGACAATATAGTGTTTATAAAATATATAATAATTGTGTATAACTCAACCATTGTGTAAATACAAAGTTCAATACTTAGTCACCATTTGATATAGTGAACCAGTATGGATGAAATATTGAATAAACTGATTTAGTCTAAATGTTGTGTTGATCAAACTGTTACTAAGAATATCACATAAACCAATGATTCAAAAGACCGACAGCTTTGCTAACGCAAACAACTTTAAACGTCCTATTTCTTTGGTCCAACAAATAAAGGACTTTGCGTTTGTTTTGGGGTTTGTGGTGAAGTGCACAGTTCACAGTTTATTGTCTACAAAGATGATCTCTGGAGTTCAATCAGTTGTAACATTAATGCCCATCCATTTCAAAAACATCAATGTATTTCAAATTATGCTTGTCTGGATCAACCAGAAATGAAATCATTAGTTCATGCATCTGAAAATGTTGGAATCTTCTGGAAAACTTACTTAAATGTTCTTATGTATGTTAAAGTAATAATTGTGCCAACTCAAGTGAGTTGGATAAATTCACTTAAATGATAATTCAAAAAGATGGATTCAACAGATAAGGTGCCACCTTGAACATGAAATTGAACATCACATTTCTTTTGAATCCAATTCAATTAGTGTGCCAGACATGTTAATGTTGGCATGCATGCTGTTGCTTGCCTATGCCTGTTCTATGCTATAACTGCTGTAGCATCCAACAATTTCACATAGGGATCAATAGAGTACTGTATGCTATATCTTTATTCATGTTTGCTTCTGTCCTCCCACAATCAAAAAACATGCAATCAGGTAGATACTGAAATTGTCATGTGTGTGTGTTAGTCACTGTACTCAGAGACACACTACTAACCTATTCAGTTATTTTGTGTATTCACCCAGTGTGTGTCCCACCATGACCCTGAATAAGATAAGTGGTAATACTACATAATGGATGGATGGATGGACACGTTTCATTACTTCCAAGTTCCAGTTAGACTTATTATTAAAACGTTATGCTAATTTCCTGCCATCATTTTGAAAAAGGTCAAATCATATTTCAACACGACAATGTCCTTGTGCACAAAACAAGGTTCACAAAACAGTTTGTAGTATTGAAAAAAATTCAGTATTTTCTCCAATATTATTTAGTCCAACATAAGAAAAATTGGGACACACTTTCATCGCTATATTTCAACATTATGTTAGGATATCCTTGAGCTGAGAAAATTGGTGTAGTTCCCGGGGGGGTAGTGTGCGTGTGTGTGTGTGTGTGTGTGTGTGTGTGTGTGTGTGTGTGTGTGTGTGTGTGTGTGCGTGTGTGCGCGCGCGTGTGTGTGTGTATGTGACCTACAGGGTGTGTAAATTTCTGTTTGTAGTTTGTTAGGACAAAGATCTCGAAAAATGGCTCCATCGTCTTCTCTTCGATCGAGCCAACGGCCGCAAGGGAAACACAAACGCTGCCCGAGAGACGGAGCATCGATCTCCACCCAGTCCAAAAACCATCCCGGAGAACCACCTACACACACACACACACACACATGCAGAGATACACACACACACACACACGAACATATGCATGCATACATACACTGTAAATAATTGTCTGTAATATTCACACCAAAGATTTGGGGAGCAGCTGAGACCCTCCTGACCGCGGACGTGCAGATGTTCGGTATTTTGATGGAACCTTTCACGCCCCCTTCTGACCCACGTGCAGTCCGGGACCATTTCTTATTTTCTCCCACATGCATTCTGAACATGAACATAGTCTGATCGTCCTTCCGTGCAGACATAAGTGAGGAATTATTGTCTGCTGCAGACACTGTCGATCGTGCCCACTAGGTGGCACCCGGATTACAAATTCATATTGAGGCGTTTAGAATCTCTGCGCTGGTGTGCTAACAAAATATCTCGCTGCACCACCTATAATTATTCTAAAATAAACAACTCCTGTTACTCCGTTAATAGCCAATAATAATGGAATTATACGCATTTATTACGCGCTTATTAAATAATAGTAGTGAGTTTATAACATTTCATCCAAACGTTTACTAGAACAAATTACTGGTACATACTTTCATTATTTGCTGTAAAAAGAACAGCGATTTTTACAGTGTCGACACATGCAAATTTACACACACATACACACACACAACACATATGAAAAATACACACATGTTAACACACACACTAATAAGGATGCACAACATTCCTTGTTCCATTTACTTACTTTATAATCGATCATTTCCGTCATTGTTCTTTATTTATTATTCACTTAAATATCAATAAGACAATAATTACGTGTAAATGTTACATTAAGTCTCATTCGAACAGCATCAACTTCAGACTCAACACTCCTATTTATCCGGGTTCGGGACTGGAATCACCACGCACTGGTTCATACATCCTATTGTCTAGGTGCCGACAGGGTCATTGTGTATGTCTGATTCACCTCACTTGCGTGTTTTCGGACTATGAGAGGAATCCGGCACACCCGGAGTAAACCCACACAGACACAAGGAGAACATACAAACTCCACCCAGACACGGGGACCACCTTTTTATTATAACCGTGTAATAGGACGTTCCCTTATAATGCGAGTCACCGTTCAAACCAATGACATGAGACACTAAGACAGTAAGAAGGTCCAGGGTTCGATCGACAAGTGGGACAGTTTGAGTCTTTCCTGTGAGGAGTTTGCATGTTCTCCCTGTGTGTCTGTGTCACGGTTTCCTATTGCAGTCCGAAGACATGCAGTGCGAGGTTAATTAGATATAAATAATCCATGAGTGTCTTAAATAAATCTCATATTTCTGTCCTGAATGTGTCCCGATGTGTAAAACATGACGTTAATATTAAAAATAAATACAGGAAAACGATGTTTTTTAATTTCTGTTCAGGTTTGTAACTCCTGCTCTGGTAGTTCCGGTTGGTTCCGGTGATTTTGGCGAGTACCTGCATTGTCGTGTCCAATCCGGATCCTTTTCAGACTGCCCAGGTCCACCGCCTCAATAGTGAACTCGTCCATCATGCCCATCTCAAACTTGTTCTTATGGGTCTTGGAGGCTTTTAGATTAATGATACCTAAATAAACACAAACAAAAATGTTTGTTTATGTCCTCAGAAACACAACAAGTTTCTCCAGAGTGTTTAAATTCTCCTTTCATTATGACGGCACATGTAGGGATTCGAACCCGTGTCATCGTCGCTTCCATATAAGATGGTGTAAACGTTGGCATCGGTTCCTGCATTCTTCTTCTCTCCGGTCTTTATCCTCAAGGTGTACGTGGTCGACTTCGCTAATGACACACACACACACACACACACACACGCACGCACGCACACACACACACACACAGAGAGTCATTTTCTTTTTATCGCAGAAGCGAAGCGTGTAGCAGTGTGTTCCCTTAGAAGCGGCCCGAGTCCTTCCGTTGTGTGCATGTCTGTGTGGGCCTCCTCCGGTTGCTCCGGTTTTCCTCCCACAGTCCAAAAACATGCAAGTAAGGTGTACTGAAGAAAACAAAATGATCCAGGAATGTGTTTGATATAAACGTGTGTACTGAATGAATGTCGTGCTCAAATTATATTCGAGCTGTAATTTGGAACCTTTCTGTTCGAGTCCGAGCTGAGCGGACGACGTCGAGGTCGTCGAGCTGCTGTCGTCGTCCTGATCTTTCTTCATGAAGGCTTCATCCACCGGGACCAACTCACGCGCCAACTGACCGTCGTCTTCGTCCACCGCCAACCACCTCTGGCAGGGAAAAAAGTACCTGCAGCGGGTACAAACACCTCTGATAAGGAATCATTACCAAGTCACAATCGAACCCGAATCTGTCACGTATGGACTAGGAACAACCGTCAGTGACATGCTTCAGTAATAAAGAAATGTACATCAAACACACACACGAACGCATGCACACACACACACACACACATTTAACCCTATTAATTTATAATAAGGTAATAAACATGTGTTATCTATATCTATATATCTATAATAATAAAAGATAATCATATTTATTTATTTGATATTATTATATTTGATCATAGTTTATTTTATTGTTCTATATTTTATTGGATCTTATTCTATTTGATTTGCTCTTTATTTTATTTTTTAAAACATTTTTAAATTATTTAAAATGTATTTCTTTTGATTTGCTTCTGATCTTTTTGTTTCGTATTTGATTTGCTGTCACTCACATGGTCTCATCCTTCATGTCCATGATCTCCACGCGGTCCAGGTACCAGCCGGCTCCGGCCTGTGTGTTATCATGCCGAATACGCAGCTTCTTCAGCAGGCCCAGATCCATCGCCGTGAGTGTGAACACGTCCTCCTGAGAGACAGACAAGGTCAGTCAAGGACGTCACATGGTTTTGTCTTGCAGCCTGGTGTAACTCTACGCGTTGTTGTTTGTAGGTCTGGTTGTCCTCCGTGTGTTGTTACCTGTCCACGCTCGAACTTGTTAAAGTGATTCGATCGGCGCAGTTTCCTCTCGCCCGTATCCCCCATCTCACCGTGGATGTTGATGTAGACGTTGGCATCTGTCCCGGCGCCCCACATGGTACCCGTGAAAACGTGGATTTCATACGTGTTCTCTGTAACGCCCCCCCCCCCCCAACACACACGCACACACCCACCCACACACACACACACACATGACATCGATATCTGTAAACACTCCCAGCTAAAACTCTTCTTTGGTGCCATGTTCTTCATACCCTCCAGATCCTGGTAATCCTCGGCCTTCAACTCCACCACAATCTCTCCATCCTGCTCATCTCGAGCGAGCCACCTGCTGCAGGGGAAGTGAAATGTTCTCACCACTTCCTTCATCTCGCCGGGGTCCTCTTCATCATCGTCCTGTATACAGGTCGAAGGGGTTTCGAATCATCTTAGATATTTATACACAACTCTTGATTTCACTCATTGATATTGAATTACTGAAATAAAACAACGTTTTCATAATATTCGAATTTATTCTGATGCACCTGAACAATAATAATTTTATAATCAAGATCATTTTGTTTAAAACGTTGTCGTTAAGGTGCGTTAAAGCTCCTCCAGTACACCCGTGATCGGATGGAGACTTGATGAAATCCTACAAGGTTTCCTTTTTTCCTTAATTTTCTGATTTCTTTTTTTTTTCCACTGAGTTTTTCCTTGCTACAGTCGCCGTAGGCTTGCACAGCGAGATCCTTAACTCTGTAAAGCTGCTTCATGACCATGTCTATTAATTAAAAGTGCTACTCAGATAAAAAAAAATTAAAGCGGTTAGGTAGCTAGGTGTGTAGCAGAGTTGTCTCGCAGTCAGCGGGTTCTGGGTTCGATCCCCCTGGTGGGCCGGGCCGGCCGGTTTCTTTCAGACGTGCAGTCTGCACGTTCTATGTTCCACCCGTGTTTGTGTGTTGTGTTTCCTCACACAGTCCGAAACATGCAGTCGGGCTAACTAGAGACGCAGAATTATACGTAAAGTGTGTGTGTGTGTGTGTGTGTGTGTGTGTATTTACCCGTTCAAGTCGTTTCCGACTCTTGGGTCCCTCTGTGGGGCGCTACCGATCCCCAGAGTTACTCAGCAATTATTTTTACGGTGTAGGTTGCCAGATCTTTCT
>JAOTRQ010093897.1:0-10616 GCA_028565875.1 Hoplisoma paleatum
GTTAAATGTGAAAGTATTTCAACATTTTTAAACTTTGATCTTAAAATTCCTCAGGAAATAATCTTAAACTTGAAATCTGATGCAGTGATTGGTTCTTGCCAGGGGTTTGGAAATGACGTCATCACAGAATCAGCTTTGCAGCACTGACAGGTGTCGTAAATTAGCTCCTAGACTGACACTTAAGAATTACTCCTACACTTCGCTTAAAGTGAGACCGAGATGCTTAATAAATCATTTTTAGTCTCAGCTTTTAACTAAGTATAAGTTTAGACTTAAGTCCATTCTTAGCAGCATTCTTAAGAGAAATCTTAAGAAGTTTGATAAATGCGGGCCCTGATCTTTTACCTACAAAGAACATTTGGTGCATCATAAAGAGGAAGGTGTGACAAAGAAGGCCCAAGACGATTGAACAGTTAGAGGCCTGTATTAGACATAAATGGGAGAACATTCCTTATATCTAAACTTGAGAAACTGGTCTCCTTTGTCCCCAGACGTCAGTTGAGTGTTGTAAGAAGAAGGGGGGATGCCACACAGTGGTGAAAATAGCCTTGTCCCCACTTTTTTGGGATTTGTTGACACCATGAAATTTGAAACATTTTCCTTAAATGTATTTCTCTCTGACATTCTCTCAGTTCCAACTTTTGATCTGTGATTTGTGTTATAGTCTGAATAAACTATTAACATTTGTTATCTCCACATCATTGCATTCAGTTTTTGGTCTAGCCACAATTGCATTAATTACATTAGTGCAGCTCAGAAAAAATGACTGGGATTGCACCACCCCTCCATTGCAAAAGAAATGCCCAGAAAGGCATGTGCATACAAAAGCGTTCAGAGTATGACCATATCAAAAAAACAAAAAATTGGCAAATCATAGACTCCAAAAAGACTTTTAATTCAAAAGGGAATTCAATTTAAAAGAAACAAACATAATTTCAAAACAAATACTTTTCATCATTTTTCTAACCATTGCATCATGGTTGTTGTTTGTTTGTTTGTATATGTAATTTGCATGTTACCCTTTCTGTGTCATTCATGGCAGGAATAGACATCATATTTATGTTTTTGTTTTGTTTTTTTAGATATGCTTTTTCAAATATATGTGGGAAAGGAATGTTAATATTTTTCATGGTTTAACTTGGTTAAAGATTTATTTTAGTGTATTAGGTATTTGTATCGTGTATATTAGGTATAGGTGTTGTTCCTTGTTATATTTTGGGCATTCTGTCAGCATGTGCTTTACAGTGATTGGTGTTCGACAGCCTACTGTATGCAGTTTGTGAACTCGCCTGTTAGCAGGTGATGGCGTGTTAATCTTGTGTGGCCTATTCTACCTCTTGTGTAGATGACTTTATCCATGCGTTTTCCTTTGTGCTTTTCTGGTTTATTTCAGATGTTTGGCTAGATCTCGTGCACTTTATTTTTGGTTTGGGTGTCACATTGTAATTGCCATTTATCTTTAATGTATTCGGTTAATAGTTGTTTAAAGTCCATTGGTGGTAGTTTGAGTTTAATCCTTTTTGTTTGGTTATTTTCCTTGCCAGATGGTCTGCTTGTTAATTTCCCTTAATCCTGCTGTGTCCAGGTAGCCAGCACAGTCTGATGTCAAATTTGTCTCTGGTAAGTTCTTTTATGATGTTCTGTATCTGATGATTGTTGGGTGTTCTGTTGTGGGTGCGCTTAGTTTCTGCCGGCAAAATTTGGATTGTAGTGCCATGAGTAGTGCGTATGCTTCTGCAGTGAATATTAAAGCATTTACGAGGTAGATTTACTTTTTCCTTGTGTTGACCTGTGGCGAATGCTGCTGTAACTTGCTCTATTGTTTTTGATCCATCGGTATTTATTGGTAGATGTTCTGGATATTTTTCTTTGATTTTGTGGAAGCTCTTTAAATATGTATATGGATGTGTGTTTGTTTGCACTTGCAATGTCCAAGCTGATATTTGGCTTCTCAAAATTCCATAGGGGTATTTTGTAGGTAGTTGTTTGTGCTATTTAATTTGGTGTAGGTTTATGTATTTTATATGTTTCAATACTTTTATCTTCAATGGCTTGATTGTATTTGGTTTGTATCTAAAGAGGGTCTGGTGGCTTGGTGTGGTGATTATCCTGTATATTAAATTTGTCAAGTTGATTGTTTTTGTTGTATATTGTAGGGTTAATGTAGGGTCTTGTATGTTACACTGATGGTTCATACGCTTCGATGAATAAACTTTCAGTTGTGCGATATGCAACCAGAGAGGTTGGGGAGACTATCCTGGAGATTTTGTAAGGTCCGATGAATCGGAGGGCGAGCTTGCGAGAAAGGGACCGGAGCGGGACATGTCGTGTGGCAAGCCAAACCAACTGGCCAGGGATGTATCTCAGGCTCGGACGCCGGTGTGAATTTGCGGATCCATGGCATCCCGAGATAGATTGAGAGCGGCACGGGTGGTCTCCCAGACTTTATGGCACCTTTGGACGTGGTGTTGGACGGAGGGCACATCAATCTCAGTCTCCTGATGGGAGAGTAGCGGGGGTTGGTATCCGAGGGAGGCTTCAAACGGTGAGAGACCAGTAGCGGTGCTGGTGTGGGTATTGATGGAGTATTCTACCGAGGGCAGAAAAGGGGCCCACCGGCCAGGGTGTTTCATAGTAACTTGTCGTAGGGATGCCTCGACCTCATGATTGGTCCGGTCCGTTTGCCCGTTGGTTTCGGGGTGAAACCCAGATAAGATGCTGACAAATATGTCCAGCCTCTTGCAAAACGCTCGCCAGACTTAGGAGGTAAATTGCGGCCCTGGAGAAGCGGAGCCCGGACCAGGAAGGCTCAGCCCGAACCTGAATAGGTGGGGATTGTCGTCCCTGGAGGGTTGTGGGCATCTCACGGGTGGCCAACTCATCCTTCAGGGCATCGGACAGGCCAGTGTAAAAGATCAAGTGGAGAGATGTATCATTCCACTTGGCTGCAAGAACCCGTAACTCCACTGAGTACTGGGCCACTGAGCAGTTGCCCTGGCAAAGAGAGGCGATACGAATACCGGCAGTGCCGGCGAGACCAAAGACGGCCTTGAAATGGGTCAGGAAGGCCTGATAGGTGGCCCAGGTGAAGCACTAGCCTCTGCCCAGGCTAGTGAAGTATTTGCAATGATGTTTTTGACAAAATTTTGCCAGCTCAGTTTTTTTTCAATGTTGTTGATTTTCTGGGCTCTTGCCCTGAAGTTACGCATATTTATTTTGTGGGGTGTTGTTTAAATTTCTTATCAGCCTGTGTATTTGTATTGCATCTTTGCATTGGTTGTTGAACCAAGGGTTGCATTTTTTATTTTACTTGTTCTGAGTTTTAGTTTTTTCTGCAATTCTGCTTAGTGTGTTTGTAAACTATTCAGCTGCATCTGGTTCCTGTACATGTTCAGGTAATATTTGGTTTTTGCAGATGCTTTGGAAATCAGTCGATTTTTAATTTTCCATCTTTGTGGTAATAGTATTGCTTGTGTTTCATTTGGGATGATGATAGAAAATTGGTCACTTTCGCAGAGATCCTTCCATATGTTCTATGAGAAATCTGTCAACAGGCGTGCACAGTGTTAAGGTTATGGTAGAGTATGTTCCATGTCCTGGATGTATGTATGTAGTTCCTGGAGTATTCATGATGCAGATATTGTATGTATGTAGTTTTCAATTTTCTTTCCCTTATTGTTTGTAATTTGGCTTTCCTATATTATATTATGGCTGTTAAAATCCCCTAGGAGTATGTATGGTGGATGTAGTTTTTCGGCAAGGTCTTTTAGTTCCGCTGAGTGTAGTATAGAGTTTGGTGTAATGTAACTTGTACAAATAGTTATAGGTTTTGATATTATGTTGGATACTTTGATTGCGAATGTTTGCATGCGAGTGTTTTTTTTTTTTTTTTGTAGATAAATGTTCCTCCTGAAGCTCTGCCGATATTTGGTCCGGGGTTGTGATATGCAGCATAACCGTTTGAGGTAATATTTTTCTGGCTGTTATTTGTGTTTCTTGTAGACATATTACCGTTGGATTGTGGAGTATTGCAAGTCTCTGCAGTTCATTATAGTTTGTTTGTAGGCCTCGACAGTTTCATTGTATGATGTATTTATTTGCTATTTTGTTTGATGAATTTTTGTGGGATCTGCCTCTGTGCTTGGGGGAGATGCAACAATGTCTTGTCCTTCTTCGCTCATTTCTATATCTTTAGGTGGTGTCATTTTTTCATTTGTATTTGAGTTTGAGTTGTATTTGTTTTTCCATTTCCAGTACCTGTTGTTTCTTCTGTTTTGTTTGTATTTAGGATTTGTTGTATGGGTATGGTTTTGTTTAGTTTGAACATATTATTTGTTCCTTAATTGTGTTTGTGTTCCTTAATTGTGGTTTTTCTCTATTAATGATGTATTTCTTTGTATTTCGGCAAATGTTTTGACAAGTTTGAAACATGGTAGTTAATTGACTATTTTTTGCCTCTATGTGGCTGATCTTTTTGCCATGTTTGAGTTTTTGGATTTCTTTCTCTTCATTCCAGCTGGGACATTTCTTATTAGATGCTGTGTGTGGTCCAACACAGTTTTTAAATGTAGCATTTTTACTGCATGGCATGCCATGAGCCTTTCCCCCGTAGTTACAGCAGATTTGGGAACTTCTACATACTACAGAACCATGTCCATATTTTTGGCATTTGTGGCGTTTTGTGGGGTTTGGTATATACAGCTCTACGTTGACTTGTTGGTAGCCTATCATTATCTTGCTTGGTGGAGCTGGTGTGCTAAATGTGATGATGTATGTGTTTGTTTTTATGGTACGGTGTACGGTATGGATTTTACCCCAGGTCCCCACGGGGGTCATGGTTGTAAAGTGATCATATTAGTTGTGAGATGTGTTCATGGAAGCTTATTTTGTTTCAGGCACAGCACATAATTTTTTATACTTGACACAGTCCAAAGTTTAACTGTAGTCAATGAAACACATATACTCTTCCTTTTGATATTTCTCTATGATCCAACATAGGTTCGCGATTTGATCTCTAGTGCCACAACCCTTGTGGAAACCAGCTTGGATGTCTGGCAGTTCTTGTTCAACAATGTTTGTAATGCGTTTCTGAATGCATTTCAGAAAGATTTTACTTGTGTGAGATATGAGGGTGATGGTCGAATAGTTAGAACTCTTGCATATTGCCTTTTTGAAGAAATAGTGATGAAAACTGATCTATTGATCTAAAACTGATCTCTGAGCAATAGAACACGAGAGGGAGTGTGTTATCGCGAAATAACAAAAGTGTAACTGAACTTTGTATATGCCGTTGTATATACCCTTGCTTGGCAACGCGGTCCGCGGAGTGATATAGATTTAGTGTGAGAAGGCCGTGCTGTTATCGCGAAATATCATCACGGCTAGAACTCTTCTCAACCAATCAGATTGCGAGGTCGGAACTACCTGTTGTATAATTCTAGGCATTGTGCCATTTTAATATCATCAGCAAAATGTTGTTGCATATGCACTCAGCTATGAATGCACATAAAAACGTTCTTCCACTTAAATATGAAAAATCTGATCTTTCAGACACGACTGGTCACTCCTCCCACTATCATCATTTCCAACCTGTATATAGGTGCTGAAACTTATATAAAGATAACACATAATTATAGTCAGACATTGATGTATACATTTGACTGAACACTTTTGAAGTAATTCAGAGTTAATGGCCTTGCTCAGGTGCCCATTTGTGGCATTGTCGCCTCACAAAATGTCGCCTCACAACAAGAAGTCCAGGGTTTGATCCTCAGGTTGTACGGTCCTGGTTCTTTCTGTGCGACGATTTGTAGGGTAGTTCAAGCCTAGTGGTTATAAAGCTAAACGCAGAAAGTTGCTGGTTTAAACCCAGGGCGCCACTCTTGTGCACTTAACCCTTACTTGCTTGGATTGTATAAGGCAAGTTGCTTTAAAAAAAGGTGCTCGCTAAATGGCTAAACTAATTTAAAAAATAATTTACCTCTTGTTACTGCACTCTAAATGCAATCTGATTTTGAACATGTTTGTAGCTGACCTTTTCAACACACCATCAAAGAGACAAATTCCGTATAGGACCAGAGACGCAGAGACATGACGGGACCTGAATGGTTTAATTCGACCACAAATCTAGCATGACATTGCAAGAAATGTACAGCATGGTGACTAGTGAGCTGTGAAATGTGGTGACTGGCTTTGAATATCAAATAGCAAGAGCTGGAATGTGAAATCCTGGAATTGCTCGTCATGGCTTTATAGGTCTTTAGTGTGATCTAGTCGTCCTTTGATTAACTAAATATCATTTTAAAAATGGTTTTGCTGTATAGTTTCGTCTTTTCTCGTCTCCAAATGACCACACGTTACAGGGATTACAATTCTGGGTTTTAAATGTCTATGCTATTTATTTATTGAGATTTTTACGTCATGTTTTACACCGTTGGCCATTTTTATCACAGGAAATTCACAAGTCTAATCAATACACAAGTCACATCAAAGACAGTTATGGATCTTCAATTTGCCTTATCTGCATGCTTTTTGGACCATGGGAGAAAATCGAAGAACCTGGAAGCTCTTTTTTATTCTTAGTAGTACTATCAGCCAACTAGGCTTTTACACAAATAAAAATGATTGATGTCTAGGTTAGGGGAAGGCAGTGTTTGACAGTGTTGTCAGGTTTATGCAACAAAGTGGGGTACAAAGCAGAAATGTTCTGGACATGGCCCAAACCTGTTGCAGGGTTTCAGCCAATAATTTCTGTGTAGATGCCTGACTGACTGAGATTTGAACCCAGTTACTAAGCTCTTAATATTTCTTAGGAATGCGGGCTGATGAGAGGAAAGTCTTACAAGAGCAGCTGATTGACATCATTCTCGACGTTTTGAGAAGAAATCCTCAGCTGCATTACTACCAGGGCTACCATGACATAGTGGTTACTTTCCTGCTGGTGGTGGGTGAGCGGATGGCTAATGCAATGGTGGAGAAGCTGTCCAATCACCATCTCAGGTTTAATACACACTACTTAGTCGATCATTTTTTAATTTTTCAATCCGTGGATGTAAATTGTTGTTTAAACAATTAATACTATAGTGTTTTATTCTATAGCTTCATTATGTTCTATCTATGTAACACCACAGCTATCTGATCCAAAATAGCTCAATCCAGCAGTTTGAAATGTTTTTGTTTTTTTTTGTAGAACTTAAGATTCTAAACATGAGTCCTGGGGATAACAGGATGCTCTAAATTACGTGTGTTTAGAGTGCAAGTTTGTTTACTTATATCAAGCAAGACAGCAGGATAAATACTTTGTTTGGTTCGAATACTACTTGCTCTTGCAAGCTCTGCTGTTTGCTTTTAGATAGAAGATTCCCAGTGGAAAATTGTCCAGCCACGCCTCAGTGTTTTTGCTTGATACCAAATATTCTAGACAGAATAAACCTTTCAGGTCATGAGTATAACAACAGTAAACACATTGTTGGTAGACAGACAGAAAGACATTAGCTTTTGCACCTTGTGTGTTTGGCTTAGAACATGTTTACCTTAACTTGTTTTACAGAAACACTGGTGATGCTAAAAGGGCAACCGGAGCTTTTAGTGGTAATGGGCTAATATCTCACAAGTTCAAGCCCTAATATTATCAATTATTAATATGTTAAAATAATTAAAAATTAGTATATATAAATTATTTTACACTTTACGTGCTGTGTACATTATTATATGTAGCTCGGAATAGCAGTGCTAGCCTATGTCTTTTTATTCCCCCCCCGTGTGTGTGTGTGTGTGTGCGTGTGTGTGTGTGTGTGTGTACAGGGATTTTATGGATCCTACTATGGACAGCACCAAACATATCTTGAACTATTTGATGCCCATCTTGGAGCAGGTCGACCCTGAGCTCCATAACTTCATGCTTAGGTAATGTCATAAGTGACACCGAATTATCATTTACGTTTGTGATTGTTTTGGCTGCTGTTATTATTACTATTTTAATTTTTTTTAACCTTTCATTTAAGCAGGCAAAGTATTAAGAACAGTTTCTTATTCAAACGAATGGCCTGGCAAGCGTCACAAGCCACTTAAAGAGTAGCAAACAGACAAGTAAATTAACAACTTAATAAGTAAATAGCATAAATAAATTCAAAGCATTAATAAAAGTCAACAAATTTCAATGCCTGTATCAGTAAAATATTATATCAGGAACCGTATCAGTAAAAGTGCATGTATCCGTAAAATATTCTTGATTACAACTCTTTAGGGTTCACAGCTGTTATTTGTTCCATGCATATCGTAAATCTATTCATACAGGCCTGGAACCGGCACTAAAAGTGCACTAATGTGTCCTTCCTGTCACTACGGTTATCCACCTTCTGTATTTGTGAGCCCAGTGTGTGTTTCGTAATTGCCTTTTATCTCAAAAGCCTCTAATACCAAGTCATTATTGACACATTTTGTGTTTCTGTGTCATTTGTTTAGTCCATTATTAAGTTTTACATTGTTACGTTTTAACCTTCCAGTCACCTTCAAATTACTAACATTACTTTATTGAAACCGTCAGAAAATTATCATCATTACCCAAGTTTTGTCACGTACCTTAAGTTTTTATGATGTCGTTTATGATGTGCGTGTGTGACTGATACGTTTTGATCTTTCATGTTTTATACAGCTAAAACAGCCTGGGGTCAAACTGAGACGATATTTAACTTATGTTTGCAACATGTGAACAGGACATATTTGTAACATTTATTATAATATTTAATAATATACGTTTAATCTTACTAAAATTAATTCAGCTATGAAGCCGAAACGACACTAATCATTTATTTAAAGACTTTAAACTTTGAATGGGTCCAATTGATTAGCACACAGAACTTTAACACAAGTTTAAAAGTAAAACATTCGTCTTGTTTGTTGCACTTTTGAAATGACGCATAATGTTTGAGATCTGCAATCTCTGCTAAAGTTTTTCGTGAAAACAATTAATGTATGACAGTTTTTTTTCCTTGGCACACAGTGTATTGACCCTTGTGGTTTTTCCACCTGTTTATTAAAAAAATAAAACAGTAATTCTCTGCTGAATAACACTAATAACGTGTTTGTGTCTAATCTAGCAGGAAGTTAAAAACGCTGACAAATTTCGACCTCAAGGGCCCTTAAAAGTGACTAGTGGGCAGAATAGAGTTGGTAAATTGCAATTTGGCAAATCTTAAAGCACTGAGAAAACTCTCCTCTAGGGGGCAGCGTGGTGTTAGTTTTGCTTTAATCTTTTAGTAAAGGTCTGTAGTTTCACCAAACCGTTTCAGCAAACACTGTTGATGAAGCCAGATGAGAATTATTATTTCCTGATATACTGATCATAATCTGGTAGTCAAACTGTCAGTTTAGTTATATATATAGTCGCTGTTGCCAGTATACAGTATTATGTGTGGTAGGTCACACTCTCTTCGTACAGCAAGACAGTCCAGGGCTTGATTTTCAGGTTGAACCTTCTGGGGTCCTGACTGTAAAGTTTGCATGTTTTTTCAGCGTTCACTGGGTTTTCAAACTTGATTGTCTGCTTTGTTGTTACAGTCCAGAAACATGCAGTTAGTTAGCTTAATTGGAGCTACTGATTTTGCATTTTTGTTTCGCACATATAGAATAATCAGGTTTTAAGGGCTAAGAGATAAGAGAAAACTGTGTATTATACAAGGAAGAGACATGGACATGCAGGGATGTTTGGTAGCCATGCTATATAGCTGTCAGGTAGAGCTTTGGACTATCAGTCTAAAGACTGTTGGTTCAGCTCATATGCAGCCACCATTGAGTCTTTGTATGAGACTGGGGTGCAATAGATGGTTTACAAAATTTAGTTGTACTGTATATGTATAAAAGACTGGTAAATATATTCTATACAGTGGTTAGCACTGTCACCCCACAGCATAGGTACTGGGTCATGTGACTCAGGAATTAATGTTTGGTGTAAATTAATTATACTGATTATTAACAACCTGTCCTTTCATAATTTAAACCAAATATGTTTTATTTGTGTTAAAATTCCTTAAAATTAACCTGCAACATTGCCGGCCTGCTCTCAATATTCTGGTTTGCTTTATGGAAAGGCAGTGTAGCTTATAAACCACTGTGCTGTATATGATGCCGTTCTTACTGGATGATCTCTTATACATAATGCAGCGAACATTGTGGAGTCTGTGTGTCTGTGTGGATCTGCTCAAGCATAAACCTGAGGTCAGAGTCAGCTGAAAGGGCCCGTGTGCTTGTTTTCCTGCTCCGTATATAAAAGGATGTTCTTTTTAATGGCTTGTCTCTTAAAGCGGAGCGAATAAGGACTCGATAAATATTGTATGTGTGTGTCTGGGGAGCTCCATCTGGGCAGCGCTGTTCTACAGGTTTAATGGCAGATCTTGTACAGGTACTGTTGCTGAGGGCTATTTCCAACCTAACTCGTTTAAATTGAAGTCTTCAACTTTAGCTTGCCGGACTATTCGAATGTCTACCATTCCCAGTATTTATTTTCATTCTATTCAATGCATTCACAAGTTAAAAGTCATGTGGTAAAACGTGGAGCTAACGCTAGACAAAAATGAAGAGCGGCATGTTTGTACGTACAGAAGTTTATATAGGGTTTG
>JAOTRQ010093908.1:0-10614 GCA_028565875.1 Hoplisoma paleatum
TGGGCTACGTTTGGGTTGGGCTGACTGGCGGAGAACCTGCTGTGCGCACGGCTGTAAGAGCACTTTGCAACCTAACTCTTGTTTAATAAACCTACTTAACTTAAGAATTGGATTGCGTGATCTTTACTCTACGGCTCCAGAACCTAAACGGTCCATCGTGTGGGATGTCTCAGTGGTTGGGGAGACAGTTGGGTGTGTGGGCCAGAAACGTATAAACCCAACATATGTTGGTTAGGTTTTTTTTGTTTGTTTCTTGCTTTTGTCCACTGCAGTCTTAATATCTCTTGCTGTCCTTCAAAGAAAGCACTCTTGGGCAGTAATTGCTTAGTGGTAAACATACTGGGCTAGAGATCAGAAGGTCACTGGTTCAAGCCCCATTACCACTTAGTTGCCACTGTTGTGCCCTTGAGCAAGGCCCATCACCCTCAAAATGCTAAATTTTGATTGCTCAAAATTTTAGATTAAAAAAATATATATATTTTTTGTAAGGGACTTTAGATAAAGGTAACTGCTTAATATTGAAAACATAAATGTCCAAATGGTAGGTCTTTAGATTGTGGTAGGAAAACCAGAGCACCCGGAGGCAACCCACACGAGCATGGAGAGAACGTCACCAATATGTATATATGAAACTTTAAGTTTAAGTTTTATGTGTATCTATTGTTTGCTTTCTTGCAGTTGCGGAGAGCTACAGAGGAATCACCGAACAACTCTTGTGAAAAGGAAGATTCTGAAATCAGATTAGACTTACAAGATTGTAGAGAACAGGACACCGACTGTACATATAACATAACGTATAACAATGAAGATCAATTTTTGGATCTACAGGATGTGGATCATCATCACATTAGAAGAAATGTAAAACATGGATTGGCCTTTAAAGGAGAACAAGAACTAAACAATACACAGCGTGGAGAAGAAAAAGGACACAAACCTTTTTTTGAAGATGAACTAATCACAAAAAATGGAAATACTCATAGTGCTAAAACAGAAGGTCTCAATAAACAAAGTTCAGAACACTTTACAAGAGACACACCGGAACTGAAAACAAATGACGTAAAAACATGCATTTCCAAGAAGAAAAATACAGCCTTGGGTAAAACTGGTAGAGTAAACAAGAGCAAAAAGAGGCCACAGCACAAGAGGCCACAAACCACAAATCAGGGTTTATTAGGGTCACTATATGAATCAAAAAATCTAAAAGTCTGTGCACACCGATTTCATGAAGGAATACAAGAAACTTGTGAGAAACCTGAAGCTGAAACTAAAGACCATGTAAATACACATTGTCAAGGGGCACAGATCGTCAAGAGTGGTTTGCTTAAGAATTCCTTTGACATCAAATATAACTTACACAATATTATATCTACCAGTGACACAAAATGTGTACATGAAAAGACAGTTTCTGACAGTGGAACTACACCTAATGAAAACAGATATTCAACTGTGCAAAGTAGCTTTGAAAACTTGCAAAACACAAAACAAGCAGAATTTGACATAGCTGAAGAGTTACAAGATTGCTGTAGCATTCCATACTGTAGTAGAACAACAGATCCCCAGGAAAGCCACTGTGAAATAACAAAAAACACCAGCATTCACACTCTAGAATGGCTTGCACCAAATGAAGATGACAGCATTGATCAAAGTGAAAAGTTTTGTGCTACAGAGAGACCTAGCAGACAGGAAGAAAACATCACATACTCTAAGAGCACAAAAGTTTTAGCTCTTCTAACAAAGG
This sequence comes from Hoplisoma paleatum, assembly GCA_028565875.1. NCBI lineage: Eukaryota > Metazoa > Chordata > Actinopteri > Siluriformes > Callichthyidae > Hoplisoma > Hoplisoma paleatum. Next base: position 1,739 of record JAOTRQ010093908.1, read on the forward strand.
AAAAGTTAGGCATTGATTGCAGACAAAATGATGCCACAACTCACAATTGTGCGAAGAGAAAAAGACTAAACACTGTCAAACACTGCAAAGACAGTCCGATTGTTATTACAACAGAAGCCTGGCAGGACAAAAAATGTGCAGGCATAGACTCATCATGTAATGAGACACAAAACTGCAGTTCCTTTATTCAACGTGAAGCACAAACATATTTCAACACCTCTGTAGTTGGCACCAAGCCTCCTTGCGCAGTTGCCGTAACAGGTATTCACTCTTTGAGCATGCCAGCAGTGCCTTTGGCAAGTGAAAATGTCTGCTTAGACGAATCTGTAAACCATCTAGGGTTTTTTTGTACCTTAAATGGCAAACAGCTGCCTCCTGATCTTTCGAAAGTAAAAGAAGAGGCATCAACCCAGACTGAGTCTTTTGGATCACACATTGAAGCAGTTTCAGTTGATTTTAAAGATGAGAGCAGTCTGCAGTCTTGTTTTAGTGTTGAGGAAGTAAATGCAATAAAATCTCAGGTTATTTTTTTAGACAAAACTAATCATATGTTGTCTCTTCTTGAAGGCTCCAAACGTCTTCAAGCTGCAGAGAAAATAATAAACATAAACAATGACACAATCTCTGATAATAGTAATTTACCTCATAACATTGTTCTGCAACCTAAGTCTTTAGAAAGCACCACGGTTGAGGTTCCTATTCTTCAGATAAATAGTGAGTGCAATGTTAACACCTACAACCTGAAGCACTCAACAGCCGTTAATGCACCTGATAGATTAAGTAACTCCCTTTTTACTTATGACGAGGTTCATGATCAAGGCCAGGAAGAAATCATTTGTAATAACAATTTGCACTTGAAAGAAGAGCAGAATCTACAAGAGCTATGTCTAGTCAAGTCAGCAAGGGTTTATCAGTCTTGCTTAACTAGCACAGCAAAAGATAGTTTGTTGGCATCAAAGCTGCTTGACACACAAGCTCAGTTTCCACCAAAACACACGCATGAGAACGACCAGCCATTGGATGTTGACCTGTTACACAAGCCAGACACTGACACTTGTGAGACAGATAATCGAGCGGAAGCATTTTTAGACAGAGGAAAGGTTAGAATTATCAAAGAACCCCATTCTAGCCTAATAGAAAATGATAGTACTTACGATGTGCATATGTCTTGCTCTTTGAAAGCTAAAGCTGCAAGTTTTAAGAGCTGTACTTTACTAGTATGTGGCTATGAAAATAGTGATCAAACACCATCCTACCCTTGCGAATGCAACCTAAATCATGAAGGTAGTGAACAAACCAATTCTGATTGTAAAAACACATTCAGTTGCCAGAATCAAAAAGCAGTTGAGCAAGACTTGTCCAGCTGTAAAGGTTTAGATTGGAATCATGTTGACTCACTAGTCTCTGGACTTGGTGAAAAGGAGCTTTACTGTGATTTCTACCAACCACAGGTGGAAAACCTTGGGTACTTTCAGCAACAGGTGTCCATCGATAACAACTCATACTTGCACTCTGAATGTAGGATTACAAATGCTGAAAAAAACTTGAACATTGTTAAAAAGTGTCAAAAAGACACAGAATTTTGCACTGGAACAAATCTGACACAGTCACTTCACAGTGGATGCAGAAATTTTACACACTCTGTAAAATGTAACAATTGTAACCAATCTCAAACACACACTGCTCTATACACTGACCCTGTACAAAAGACTGATGGTGACTCTTTAAAGACAGATTTTTTGGTGACAAGAAAAATTCTTTGCCAGTATGATGAGGAAATCTCTCACCCTGCCGAGCTGACTTCTGACTGTACAAAAAAAGAAAATTCATTGACTTTGCCAGAAGTGTCCACAATTCACAACAACCAGAAAATCTACATCTCTTCTGAAAGCTTAGATTTCATTCCAGAGAGAGAAATATCACTAGATAGGTCAATTCTATTCAAAGATGAAGCCTTTAGAAGTCATAAAGCAGAAAAGGAGCAGTTAAAAAGTCATGAAATCAAACCTGCAAAGTTAGATCAAGACATGGTTGAAGAGGCATCTTGTGAACGAAGTCTGCTTTTAACCCCAGGTAAAAAAAAGTGTTTTTTCTAACCACGAACAATAAGTAATCTGATGTGAAGATGTATATGAAAATGTAGATAATTTTGAAAGAATATATATTGTTTTCCACACACATTGACATAGCTAATAACAGAATATTATATGGTTGTCTAAATGAGGTATATATCATTTACAGTAAACCCCTGAAATTCTACTGGTTACGTTTGTCGAGCGATTATGAAATAACACAAATTTTTTAAATAGTTAAAAAGTGACTCTTACTGCCTATTTTTATTGTTTTAAATGGATCACAACACTGGCACAGTGGGTGCCACAGGGTTATAGCCAATTAGCAGCAAGGAGAATTGCACTACTCTCATTCTCTTATGTGATGATCATGTGTCATGGTTAGCCAATCCTGATCTGTCTGAGCTTTATTTTAAAACTAAACATAAATACATTCTTTAATCATGAAATACACCATGAGAATAATGAATTAATAATTTTAAATATTAATAATATTTAGTAGTGGCTTAGTGGTTTGTAGTTTTGGCTCAAAGCAAGAAATCCTGTGTGAAGTATGCATGCTCTCCCTCTAATACGCTGATTTCCTCCGACAGTCTAAAGACATGCAGTCAGGTTAACTAAAGATAACGAAATTGTCCCGTGTGTGTGTGTGTTTGTTTGTTTTTGTAGCCTGCAACAGATGACCTGTCCAGGTATTTAGCGTATTCTCCCAGTGTGTGTCCTACAGTGTCCTCAAATAGAACGAGGCAGTGATAAAACTAAATAATGAATAGACTGATGGGTAATATTTAGTATTATTACTATTAGTAACATTCGAGATAAATCTGTGGATTGTGATATGAAAATAGTTGACAAAAGTGAACACAAAAATCTTAACATTCAGTGTATGTATATACTTTAAATTGGCATGCAATTTATTTTGACCATGTACTTATTAATGTAAAAAGGCATTCATCCAAGTGTTAAAAGTATAGCTAATTATTTATTTCAAGCAAAATGTATATCCTTAAATAGAGAAACCAGACAAATCTGTAAGATCAAAGTAAGATTGATCATTGACACCGGAATCCCCTTTACCTAGCATTGGCTTCATTTTTAGATGAAGTTTAGCACTTTAGCATTATGCTTCTGCCTTTATATTTCAATATGACTATGGTGTCCTTGCCCTGTCAGTAACAATTGAAAAATGGCCTGGCAACTAATTGTTGACGCATAATTATTGGAGCAGTTAGTCATTTAATAATTGTAATTATCATAGGAATGAGCATGCTTTTGTTGTCGAATGCTTAGTCCAGTATAGTTATGTATGTTTTCAACTATTTGGCAGCAGATTCTTGAGCGTTTTAAAGTTTTAATGCATTTCATAATTTTATTTCATTTTATTTACACAATGTAATATTTCCCAAAGAATCTTATTTTATGATATTATTAGCATCCCTAATATGATGTTTGTTCCACCATCACTTTTTTTGGTTAAATTATTTATTTTTATTATTATTATACTTTTTCATTAACAATTCTACCTGCAGTGTCAAAGAACCTGTGTGTTAAAATATTAAGTAAATAAATGTTTTACAATTTTACTAAATTCAAAACAGTTATCAACTGTATTTATCTTTATTTTTAAATCCACAATTGTAACTAGAAATAATCAATATATAAATTCAAATATTACCTTCGTAATAAAAATAATTTATTTCCCATCAGGATCACAGAACGACCAGTGTCCTGTCTCTTTAGAAACAAATGGATTAAATCCTTTACAGACTGATGAGGAGGTTTTAGGTAAATGTTCGTTTAAAGCATCCTTGGAGTTAGACACAGGCTGTATAAACCAGGAAGACCAAGAAGAGCAGCGTTTTCCAAGCATTAAACCTCAAAAACTAATAAACCATAAAAGCAAGGTGCCCAAATTCTTAGTTTTTGCCAAAATGCCCTCATTTAGACGAGGAAAGATGAAGTCAAAACATGACAAGGAAGTTAAATGTGAGACTTCACTAATGAATCCAGTGGAGGATACACTTTCTGACAGGAGTCACCTAGCTGAGGATGATGAAGAGTCAGAGAACCAGGCTGACAACTCAGATGATGATGTTTTTTATAAATGTGAGGTTGGTAATAAAGTAAATACACCAACACATCAGGTAGACACAGATGAAGAGGCAGACACCCTTGGTAGTAATGTCCAAGAACCTGCAGATGTGGAAGTGAGTGAGAGATCAACGTTTTCAAAGCCTAAACCTAGCTTAAACAATGAGTGTTTAAGCTACAAGACAAGCAAAAGTATTGAGGGCTTAAGTTTTCGCTTGCGTTTTGCTCAGGCCCAGAAGTCTCTGTCTAGTTTGTTTGAAACTCGTACACTAGACAAGTATAATGAATGTCTGCGTGCAGAAGAAATGAGAAACAAGCCATCGTGGAGGAAGCAAAAAGTCACGAACATAGACTCTCAAAGGCGTACTGTCTCTCTTCCTGAATCAGATGAGGTTGGAGCCGCTAAAACAACTGAGCACCACACTGACCCACTTGTTAATTGTAAAATCGATCTGAATAAAGCTGAACGATTTCTTCAGGACATCAAATCAGATGCCCGCAGCAGAAAGTGCTTTTCATTTAACTTTACCGAAACTGCTCACCTTTCACTTGATGATTTGTCAGAGGCTACATGCACTACTGACAATGATAACCCTTTATCAACAAATATTGCAACAAATCAGTTGTCCTCATCCTGTTCCCAAACACAGCCAAGCGCTAACGAGAGTCCCGAGTCACCAATGAGACCTATGAGTCCAAAACCCAGCAGCCCAAGATCTGCTGTACACAAACGTGAATTTCGTTGCCCCTTATCGCGGGCAAACGCTATTTCTCTGATACTTGTTGGACAAAACGTTAATATTATAGACCCTCCAGAAAAACCAAGGAGCCTTAAACCCAAAGTTGGACAACAGGCTTTACTAAGCCCAGTAAGAGCCAGCTTTTCTTTTGAGGATGGTTGTGTTGATCGTCATTCTCATATAAGTCTCATACCTTCACCAAATGCCAATGGATTTGAGGTAGGTGATGATATTTTGATCCGTAAACAATCATTACTGTTTTAGGCTTTCTATCTTAAAGTATTATGTCTCTTATTGTCTGTAGATTAGCCGGGCTCCATTTTTCATACTCTCCCTGTGTCTATGTAAGTTTCCTATGGATACTCCGGTTTCCTCCCACAGTCTAAATACATGCAAGTTACGTCAAGTTAATTGGCGATGTTGAAAATTGCCATGGGTGTGTGTGTGTGTGTGTGTGTGTGTGTGTGTGTGTGTGTGTGTGTGGCAGTGGTCACCAACGTGGTGCCCGTGGGCAGGTCGCCTGAAAGGACCTCATGAGGTCAACAGGGCCTGTTCTAAAAATAGCTGCATATTTTGCATATTGATATTTATTTGTTTCCTACCTTCATCATTTACATGATCAGCATCTTCACATAGATGAATATCATTAATTATTAATAGTAACATGTAATTAAAGGTTATAAAATTATGATTTCACAAGTGTGTATCAAACTGGTAGCCCTTCGCATTAGTTAGTACCCAAAAAGCAGCTCTCAGTTTCAAAAAGGTTGGTGACCCCTGGTGTGTAGCCTGCAACTGACTGGTGACCTGCTCAGGTATTTGACAATTGTGTCGGATGGATGAATGGATGAATGTCTGTAACTGATTAAGTCTGCACAATACCATGTTAATGTTGATAAGGTCCAACTATCCTTATGTGATGATAATTAACCAGCAGTATTTCTTTCATCTGAATACTTCTGGGGAGAATGGGTTTCGGAGTTTAAAGATGGTTTGACATTATACATTATTACATGAAGTAAAAAGAACAGTTTTAAATAAAAGTTTATTAAAACTGCACTCATTTAAGTCACTTTGTGTCAAATTGCGTTCCTGTGCATACAGATTATAGCTACTAAACTAACTATTATAATAATACAAGTTTCAATTTGCATTTCACTTCACTGTTTAGATGAAATGTCCTTGTTCCTACATCATTCAAATGACAGGTGTTATTAGGCTATATAAGCAGATAATTCCAATCTAACATCTTGTGTAAAATATTTGAGGAATGTTTCACTGGTGCCTTGCATCCAGTATACAAAATAAGCATAGTAGAGCTTGTTAACTTTAAAACTTTTCCTGTTTGGTTGGTATAAACATATTTAGTAAGTGAGTGTGTTTTTTGTGTTGATGTCATTGCTTTTTGCTACTTTGCTTATTTCTTCAATCCATTAATTCACTGGTTGAATGCTTTCATTACAACAGCCTAGCACACTACAGAAAGAATCACCTGGAAACCTTCTTCTCTCCAGTCACCATGTGGTAATGAAGACGGCAGATGTTCCTCCTGAAGGATCTTTCATCCTAAGACAGAAATTTGGATTATGTGCTGATACTGTTAATACTGTATCCAGGCAATGTGTTACAAAAAGTTTTTTTGATGTGTGGATTGAGAAGGAGAAGAGGCTTCAAAGGAGGCTGGCAAGAACTAGAACAACGGTGGGTGTTCACCAACTGGAAACATTGAAAAACACTGACTACTAGAACTATTTCTGATTTTTCTGGGTGTTTTCCCTCTCTTCTAAGATTAAAAAAAATGTTTACTTTTGTTCTGCCTTGAAAGCTTGTTGTTTCTACTTTCCACACATTTTTGAGCATGGGGGTATAGAATTATTTCAAACCATGTCTCAATAAACTTTAATTATTTTCCGTTTCATGTCGGGCATGACACTGAGGCCCAAACCTATTTTTTTATTCTGCAAGATGTGAAAGAAGTGGGATATATTTGGCTGATCTATCCAGTTGGATTGAGCTATAAAGGAGATTGCCCAGGACATCTTCTCTGAACTTATCTGTGGTTTAAACACAAGACACACTGGGCAAGAAACCATTAGTGGACACTTGTGATTGTTGTTTACTTCAGATATTAGTATTATTTTAGCCAGATATTTTATCTAATCTAGCTTTCAACATAACCAGGTGATGAAATATGTGGTAATCTGGATGAGAAATCTGCATTGCTGGCAAAGAAGGTGTTTGCAATAAACATCTTCTCTCTCCAGGTGAGGACTCGGTTGTCTCTTTCTGCTCTAGACGCCTTTTCAGAAGTGCTACCACAACCCCTGATCTTCTCCCACAGCACTCCTATTGACCTGGACTGCCCTGGCTGGAGACGACACACATCTTCATCTAGTGAGTACTAAGGCGATAATGAACTTGAGTCTTTCATCAAAACCTACTTCACTGGTTGGTGTTTTATCACAACATCAAACAATGGCATTTTATAAAAGTATTACAATACCACACTGTTTGTACATAATGTTTATACAGCATGTTTAAAACTAAGGCTGTTAAGATGTCAGCTATACACACAGAGCCTTATTTTTTATGAAATTTTACAACAAAAGCTTGATTTATTTATTGAAACATGACACTTCAAATCATACAAAAACGACTAAATGCAAAGCTTAACGTAAATATGAAGACATGCACAGAATATATCTAAAGGACTGGAACCTGTTTGGGTCTTTGGGTCTGTATTGCTCGCACATTAAATAAAGAGCGCAAACCTGCGTGATCAGCTGTGATTAACAGGTCACCAATAAAAGACACCAATAAGCAGTCTGTAACGCAAGCCAAGTTTGAGGAGGTTTACTGACAGCAAAGAAAGCCAGACATCTCAGTGAGTTCAAAACAGCAATAGGAAAAGTTTATTAAATTAAAAAATATGTCACATTTTCTGTTTATTGGAATTTATTGCAAATGTATGTGTGGATTTTCTGCCGATATGCATATCGGTGAGTGAATGAGTGGTGAATCAGACGTGTTCCTCTGTTCAGCTATCTGGCAACCTGAATACCAAGCCGCTTTGTGATTGGTAGATTAGTTGTGAGTGCAGCATCAGGTTAAAACAGAATGAATACAAAAACGATAGCTTGGCTGCAGGTGATATTTTGGCTGGATTAGACAGACATACAGACAAGATACAAATAATAAAAACCAAATAAAACCTAATACATTGCATGCAAAAGTTGTAGTCAAATTGTAGACCAATTGTAACTAAACATAAAATAGCACAAATAAGCAATTCATGTATAATACTTATTGCTTTTAGGGGTGTGACTAAAATCTAACGAGTCGAGCTTGAGTCTTACAGGAACAAATTTGCTTATGTTTTGTTGGTTAAAGAGGATCAGATCCTGTCATTGTGTAATGGTGGCTTTGGAAGAAATTAGCATAGAAGATGTTCTGCCAAAATATTTGCAAACTACTGAGAAGATAAATGTTTACCTTCTAGTCATTAATGTTTATGCTAGTTTACCCTGTTCCTCCTTCAATAAAATGTAAAAGCCTTCTCACCTAGGGTCAAAGTTAGTTGCCATGACTATGATGTCACCAGTTGCTGCTTAAAGGCTCGAATGACTATAAAATTGTCAGTGTTACTATTCAACTGTTCACAACAATCATAGAAATGTTAAGCTATAGCTTTGCTTGATGCTCTCATTCTATACCAGGTTTATGCACATCATGATGAATGTGGATCATATGTATTTATATTTGGATGCTGGCATATAAGCTATGGTTATTAAGGATATTTCATCACCATTACTTCCTCTATGACAAGATGAAAGCACCAGGGTTTTATCAATTTCTGCCAGATTTCAGCAAGAGAGAGAGAGAGAGCAGGGCTGTGGAGTCAAGTCAAGTCAACTTTATTTATATAGCGCTTTTTCCAATAGATATTGTCTCAAAGCAACTTTACAAAATGCAG
>JAOTRQ010093918.1:0-10614 GCA_028565875.1 Hoplisoma paleatum
ACATGTTTGTTGTTAAGAATATACGTGCATTCATTCAACATTTTAGTAGCAAAATAATTGCGATTAATTTGCGATTATTTGCGATTAATTAATTACAGACCCTGTAATTAACTCGATTAAAATTTTTAATCGAGTCCCACCACTAATAATTACTGATCTGAAGTGTTTATTTGTCTGACTGTATTTTATATATACAAACACAACTGACAAAGGTGTTGGGATGTTCTACCAGCACACCAACACCAAGACTTTGTCAATAGCAACTGCATTAGAATCCATTCCAGCAAACTCACAGATTATAGCAAAGAATGAATATGCTTGCTATTCCACGCTAGACATTAGTTTGCAAAATCAACATACATCTTTTACCTTAGTGGGGAACTGTTGTGTGATTTCTGGGTAGTACATGTACCCAGTGGGACGTTTCCTCAATGACACTACCACAAACAGTTGGAAGAGTTGTTGCTCTTGTAGCTGTATAAGGTCCCGCTCGAGGGTGCGATACCCTGGTCTCCTTTTTAAAGTGGACTGAACATACACCAAGCGCTGAGCTCCACCTAAAGTATAATAAAGTTTTACTGCTCATTCAAGCTTGTTCCCTGAATAATATTAATAATTTAGTTATGTAATGTGTATTTATACCTTTAATTACCCTATAAATACATTTAAAAATGAATCATAAGCATAAACCGTACAACTATGTGACTAACCTTTGGTACTATCTTCTGGATCACTCTCTGTTCCACTCAGTTCATCTGTCATAACAAGTTACAAGGGAAATATATAAAATACAATGTTACCATGTGACATTCATACCATCATACAATTAAATGATTTAATTAATTTTGTTTGTAGATGCTATAATTTTCACTTATTTTGCATGCCTTAACTTGTGTTAGAAGAATCAAACTATAAATATGTTCACAGGTTTAAAAAAAACACAAACATATTTATCAGTGGAAAAAATTGATTTTTTTTACTTTAACAGTTTAATACATAGTAAATGAACAAATTTGAGATTCTCATTTCACTGAACGTAACCAAGCACAAATCATTTTGATATTATGCTTCAGGTCTGTCTTAATATCTTAAACACTAACTTGAAACTCAAGCTGAAGTCTAATCTAAAGTCTAATTTAAATGTATTTAAAACATTAATATGCATAATCAAATGGCCTATTAAATAAGGTTAAATATAATAATACTACTAATAAAATATAATTGATGTTGTCTGTTATGTTGAATACACGTCGCAGCCCTAGCACCAAACATATCTATGTTTACTCATTCGACAGTTTACAAGACGAATACGATGCATTTTTGAGCAAAGCTTTAAATACATGGACAGAATATGTTAAATAAAACACTCAGTATTATGAGGGAATGGGTTGTAATGGCCCGTATTTTTGAAACACACACAGAGTAATGTTTGCTGTAAATAAAATGATACCTCTGCTCGAGCTTGTCTGGCTCTTTACTCTTTTCTTTCCTCTCTTGGCCTGGAAGATCTCCTGGATTCTGCTCACATACTACACAACAATCACAAAAAAATGAAAGGTCCACCATCCATCATCAACTTTATGCTTAGCAACTAACACGATTCAAAACACAGTAAGAATGTCCTCTTGACTATAATTAGGGGTGTCTTGTTACAAGTCCGACAAATGATTACACACTCGGTCAGTAAAAAAAACAAGTTAGTCAAGAATTTGTCAGTAATGTAGCATGCAGCACACATCGTATAACAGATAAGCAGGAAAGAATGGCTAAAAAATCTTTTGCTCTCCCTCTAGTCCCCATTTGGTAGTAATGCTTAATGAATGCAAAGACTGACGACTGTATTCCCAAAAATGAGCAGCTGCAAAAGCCTGAATCACACAGTCTACAGAGACAAGAGACTCTTAAATCTATCATTTACAAAATAAATTGAAGCAGAAAGACTAGAAGGACCTACTCCTGCAATTATTATATCTGGTGTTGAGCACTAGTGTTATTTGTGCCCATGGTAATAATGTAAAGCTTATTGGCTTGTTTACAAATAAAATAAAACACACACACACACACAGATTTTTTAGATTTTGTATTTTAAACTATTGTCGTCTTCAACTATATTATGGTATTGCTTACTACTTCCGTAAGTCTCTCTGCCTAATGCCAGAGAGTGTTTGCAAAATGCTGAACAAATATTAACAATGACAGATTGTCCAGCACCCTTTAAGACGGGCAAGTCTAAAGTCCGACCCGGGGGGCAATTGTAGCCAGTGTTCATATTACTACTGGCTCGCAGCCTCTGTTGACTGAGGTATTATTTGCATAAATAAAAAAAGCTATTTTATATTTCGCCCAAAGATTATACCAAAGAGTATAATTGTATAAACTGCTAGTTCTTTGAATGATATAAAGAATGCTTGTATATTTCAAGATCTTTTTACAAACAAAGAATAGAGGGGTCTTGGCATAATGTCTATATGTATATATATATACAAAATACAAGTTTCAGTTTCACTTTTTGAATGCAAGTTTGTTTAGTCACTGTTTACTGTAGGTCGTAGAGTTCTCTGACTTGACATTAAAATGATGGTTTCTAAACATCTTCAGGCTACACAGAAGAAATAACATGAAAAGTGACGTGCACAGCAATATTTACAACTAAACGGTTTGGGAATTGGGACTTCATGACCAACATGCTCAGTAAATTTCAACACTACTTTAAACTCTATTTATTAAGAGTAGTAAAAATCACCCTCCTTTTATTTTTCCCCATCATTTAACGCTATTGGATAAATTTTCTTTTTGGATGAATGCATAGCAACAGATGCACCACTACTTCAACATCATCATTACATGAAATCGTCTTGATAAAAAAATGACATTCAGTATTACATCTGGACTTTTTCTCTTTGAAACACAGTGATTAATAATAATTACACATTCAACCACTTCAAATAACAGCAGAGAGATATCCTCACAAATCTATACTGGTGAAATTGATTTTGGTACTAATATTGAGATCCTATAACATGCAGTCCAAAATGTGAGTGACTTACCCCACTGTTCAGCCGTCTCACATCGCCATAGCCGTTTCTTTTCATTTGCTTCATGTGCATAGTAACATGTGTCTCTCAAGTGATTCAATAAAGCATAAAATTAGTCTGAATGCCCCTAAACTTGTGTTACCGCTTACTCTATCCGACTGTAACATATGGCCACATTTGTCTGAACCGGTCAGTATGTGGCAGATATGATAACAACGTTTTCCTGAATGCATCATCTATCTCCCTATTTCCCCTATTCATCTATTTAAAATATGATGCACATGTGTTGTTGATGCTTACAAAAAAACAAAAACAAAAGCCGATGAATCAAGTGCAACAGAAACATTATGCAATAACTTACATTTCAAGCCCCTGATCGTTTGTATATGAGAGAATTAGGGATTAGCAGTAAGGTTTACCTGTGGCGGTCGTAGTGTTCTGTAGACCCGTTTTGGTGCTGATGGTTTGGGTGTGTTTGGGAGAGATAATTGAGCTGGTGTCACAACAGAAGGTTTGTAGTTTGGTAGATCCTTGTATAATCGGTTACCACTGACTCGCAGTGTAAGGGGTTTTGGAGGCAGCTAAAAAACACAGAAAATATACTGTTTTAAAATAGGTAGCATTAAATTAAACAAAAGTAGAAGTTTAAATCAACAATGCAACGATAAAGTCAAAAGAAATAATTTATTCAGGCGTTTTGCAAGTAGGCCAGTCAGTGTTTGATTCCTTGCGACATGTCACTACGGTATTATTATGACAAGCTAGTAAATGTATCTTTAAATACCAAGGTGGTTGTAGTAACTACCATAGTTAGGTTATTGCAGTCGCCACGGTGTATTCTGATTCACATATTTGTTTGATCTTGGTTATGTTAAATTCCTATTTATCCAAGCTTGGGACTGGTACTAGCAAAGCACCATTTTTGTATCTTAGTGGCTAACTACCTCGAAGGCAACTCTGTGTATCCAGTTAATCTGGGTGCAGGTTGTTGGATTATGGGAGAAAAGGTTTGCAAGAAAACTCAAATCCTTTACCATGACCACCCAGTCGTTGGCTCAAACCTTTTTATTTTGACATGACTACCCGTTTATCCACATCTTTATCCACATCCTTTCCAATTTTTCTAAAATAAGCATAAAAGAAACTACAATAATTAAAACAGAGTATTTAGGTGACATTGACATAGACAAGCCCACTGTGAAAGATTTCACTACCATGTCTTCATACTTCATGGAATAAGCAGACCAAAGCAGTTAAGCCAATATGTTTTGGCACTGAACTCTGAACCATCTGGGTCTGTTTAAATGAAAGTTTTTTTAAGTCACCTTTGGTGTGCAGTGCCGCTGTGCAACAGTCCAGTTTCGAGACCGCATTATGGGTAGACACATAGAAGAAAATTTGATGTCCTCATATGAATTCTCTTGCCAAATATCCGCTAGATTAAAAAAAACAACTTATGAGACAGTTTGCTTAATGCAGCGTACATGCAAAATACTGTTTGATTTTAAGATTCCTTCAAACAGAATAAAATCTTTTGTTGTATTAAATATGATATCTGTATGCTACAATGAAATCAGACTGTCTAACTGTCCTTCTTTATTATGAGTTTTACCAACACAGTTTGTTTGAGTTAAACATGTGCTAATCGGGGTCACTGAGTCTATTTCAGAGTGAATCACACATACAGATGATGTCTTCATAAACGCTGTCCTGGGATCTGGCATGATACAGTCCTGAGCGTCGAGTCTCCCTCTCTCTGGAACCCTGCTGAGCCGTCCAGTGAACCACATCCTCAAACTCAAAAGACTTTCTGTGCAGGCACACATTAAAATTAACATGATTTCAAAATGAAAACAAATATAGCTGCAGGCGGCAATGTCTAACTACGAATCATAAATTAGCCTGATCTGGCAAAAAGTCATCTATATCATGTTATGTGGTAAATAACTTCAAGTTCTGAACCCTATATGTTTTGTTCTTGTTCGGTTTTTCTCCTGAACAAGATAATTCACGTAATAAGATGCATAGCCGCATAAAACGCTTTTCCAGAACAGTGGAATCTGAGTGGTGTGAGAACTTAGGAAGCGTTAAAACATTTTTTTCTTTTAATACATTTTTGATCATCATTGCAGAAGAATGATAATCCACTAAGTGAGAAGAGCACCATAGTCTGTGTCACTACCTGATCAGCCCACCTTAACTCTAGTGCAATGCACTCTCTAACTGGTGCGCAGGAATTATCTTGTTCTGATTACAAGCTCATAATGCAGCGGATCCAGTGACGATCACACAAACATATATGATTCTGAACTTTAACATGACAGATGATATTATTTTTATGGTCCCATTCATTGGAACTCTGACTTCTTTTTGGCTAGAAACAAAATGAGGTCAGCAGCTGTGTTGTGTGTCAAACATGTTTGCAAACACCTCAGATAGTTTATAAGTCAACATGTGACATCAAAACCACAAAAGTGCTGTACAAACGTGAATTGTTGGCGACACGATATTTACATGGGTTGCCAGGAAATGATACATACAGGGTGGCCTGCTGGTTATCCATCAACTGTACAGCTTGTAATGACTGACTTAACACCAACCTGAACCACTATTTTCATATTCACATTGGACACTGTGCTTTGACAATATGTCCAAATTCCCAAACTATCAGTATTAGTAATATATATATATATATATATATATATATATATGCACATTATATAATTGAAAAAAGAAATCAAATAAATAGTTCAACAATTTTAAAACATTTCTAAATGCACAATTGCAACACATTTAGGAAATAACACCCACAGTCCAGTCAATAAATCAGACTAGAGCTAACATAGAAGAAGAGAAGCAGTTTGTTCTTTCTAAGAGTTTTGTTTACTTCCAAGCAGAAGCACCACTACCAATCTCTACTAAAGGAGTGGCCCTATGTATTGTCAAGTGTTCTTAGTGTTTATAGCAAGACTCAGCAATGTGTTTGGGGCACTGACTCAAGTGTGTCAAGTGTGCAAGTGTGTTTTATACCAGAAATATCAGACAGGCGGTTGAGAGAACCTTCACTCACCACATAATATAACTAAATAACTGATGAAAGTTGCCTAGTTTGCCTTTAAGCTTTGTTGAATTAAATCAAAATACACAAAGAAACATGGTTAAATTATGTTAAATTATCTTATTGAGTGTTCTTGAGTAAATTATGTTGAATTATGTAAAAGTTTAATTCAGAAATGTGGTCATTTAAGCAGACGACCTCTAGAACTGTTCATGCTTTCTATGTATTTGCCAGACACATGAGATGGGTGTGGGACAGCAAACAATACAGACATGGCAAAAAAACAAGCACATGCTATGATCAGCACCACAAATGGATCTAAGGGGAACAAAATGAAAAAAAGGTTTGTAAACACCATAGCATGTGACAATGTAAAAACAGTCCAATGTGAGCTTTGCCCTGCAAGCTAAGACAAAAGTAGGTCGAGTTCAGACAATAGACTCAAAGTCTAGCAAAGAAGATCTGACATCACTGCTGGATGGCAGCCAGCATGACAGTGTTCTCACACTCGCTCTGGCAGGCAGCGACGAAGCAAAACTTACAAAGAGGATGTCAGAAACGGATCTAAACGTAAGTCAGGTTTCACACTCCATAGTTTAGGGAATTACATCCAAGGTAAAATTACTCCCAAATTATATTACTGTTAAATCACAGCACAACTTATTTTGTTCACACAGAGCTTCTTTGATTCCAAATTCTACATATTTACCCTTTTTGTTTTGTGGCTAAAACAATTATGCAACTGTCGTCCATAATTTTGTAAAGCTTCTTTCCAAATGCTAAACAAAATTTAAACAGACGCGCTTCTGTCTGAAGACATACCAGCTTTACTAAACTGGAACAAAAAAGTAATGGTGAAATTGGACTCTTTTTTTTAGCAAGTTCCTTTATTAAGTCAAAGGTTTTGGTCTTACAGTGTCTGTTGAACAACACAAGACAGATTAACTATTCTGTACATCTATTGTGTATTGTAATCAACTGATTTACAAGATGGTGCACATAATTTTCTAAAAATATATTTATTTCTAAATATCTTATTTAATTCAAGCCGTGTCATACATACACGGCTTGAAAAATATAAAAGATATTTAAACAGAGGGTGCAAGGGCAGATCTCATATGTAGTATTAACAAACACATTACACATATAAAGCTGTACAGTGCAAAAAGTTTCCTTCCTCACACTGAGATCGGACTGCAGGGTCAGCCATCACAAAGCACCCTTAGAATTGTGTTTCTCATGACTGTTTACAACAGAATTATAGGCTCTTTGAACCTGGTTACATATACCAGACGGACATCCTACTGAAGTGTGAGCTTTGCCAGGTTTTACCAGGTCCAAGTACCTTAGTATTAATCAATCACTCACCTGTTCTTTTTGTTTCTGGAAAATCCATTAGTGGCAGTACCAGGGCAAGATGGTGGTGGTACAGCAGGCGGGTGAATGGTGTCACTCTTTCTTTGCAGTTTCAATTGGCTCTCAGGAGAAGACAGCTTTTTCTCCCCGAGTGAATGTGCAGACGGGCTGTCGGCCCCCTTGTACTGAAATGTACGCTGTGGTTTAGGTGGTGGAGTAATCGGAATTTGAGTACCAGTTTTATCAGTCTGCTCAGAACCGAGATGCTTGGAGATGGATGAGTGATCCTTCTGTCTTTTCCAGAGTGTATCATTGGTCTCAACTTTCCTCCAAAAACCTCGAGATGTGTAAAAGTTTCCAGGAGGCAGTGAGTCATCAAGATGTTCAAGATAATAGTCTGAGAAGAGATCACGAAGCTCACAATGATTGCTTTTCGGTTTTCTAGCATCTGATATTTTTACAGGTGTTTGTTTGGCAGTCAGAGCAGGTGGCTTCGTCACGGGGGTTGAAGTTACGACTTGGTTGAAGCAAGTTTGTTTTTGCTCAGGTTCAGATTTTCGTACATGACTAGCCTGGTTTTCCCTAAAATCTAAACCAAAACTTTTGGCTTTGGAAATGTGAATCTTTGTACACAGTACATCGTTTTTATTATTGACAAGGACTCCATTTCTCTCATCATCTGAAAATGTGCTTGAAACTGGGGTGCAGCGGGCCTTTCCACCATGCCCATTCTCCTGTAGGCTAAGTCCCTCCCATTGTGAGATCTTCTGTTTGATGTTGATACCAGACTCCCGGGCCAGCATCGCTCCTGAAACTGAAGTGTGCCATGCAGGCATTGCTCTTCCTCCTTCCCTGGCTGCTCTTGGTTGACCTTTCCTTTCTCCTTGTTTGCCATAGTCTACTCCCAGGGCCAGCATGGCGAGCAGGCCTTAGAGAAAGCCAGATTTTACTGTGTAGACATCACGGCAGGAAGCCTGTAGGTTTGTCTTCCATCATTAGCAAGAGTATGTTAAACGGGAGAAGGGTGGGTTCAAGTCTACTGCTTTTTCAGAAGGCACGTTCATGCTTCTGCTTCCCAGTTCCTGTTGCATATTTCCATCTCACTTCCTCCTAAATTCAAAGAAAACAAATAAGTTAATTTAACTGACTCAAGCTGAAGAATTTTACACAACATCAGCCAGGGGCAGACACTACAGATGTCAAAATTGGACGAACATAACGAGAGGAAGTCAAAAAAGATGGTCTTTGTCTAGGTCAGCAGCATGACCAAAAATAAAGCAAATGAGACAACAGCAGGAACTAGAGGCATTGTGAAGGTCATGTTGCAGAGGCCAATCACCCAGAGCAACCATTTTACCACCCCCTTGTACCGTTTCCCATATTCACCTCTCTCTCTCTCCAGACGAGTTTCCCTAAACACTGAAATGCATTATCACAATTGAGAAGATTGTAAGCAGACTTTACGAACACTTCTGGGCACTTTGGGCTATAGAATGATTAACTTTAAAATCACCTTGTCTTGCATTTTAGCAAGTTTGTGTTCAAAATTCCTTAAATAATTTAGTTTTTAGGCCTTTTCTGAAACTGGAATGGACCTGGCAGCCATAGCAGGAGTGCAATTAAACCAAATTGCTTCAGACACGTTGCACATCAAAATGAGTTGAGTTGAATGCTCTAATATGGGAAGACAAGATAAAATCCTTCGGTTCTGAGCATCAAGAGTTTAATAATGCTATGCAATACATTCCAGATACATATGGTGCTTTTGTACTTGTTAACCCAAACTGAACGCATGTGCTGGAATTCCAACAAGCCTCTTGCCAGAACCCATCCCTCTGGATCACCACATCAACTCAGTGACCCACTTCCAAGCAAATGCAAGTGTGAGTGGGTGTGCCTGTCGGTCTTCACAGGAAGATTCACCCCATTTCCTGAGATGGAGGAAACTAGGATCAGCAGAAAGTCTATAATAATGGTTTAGCAGACTTGTCATGTGGGTGCATGCTGCGCTTTTTTAAAAGAAAGATCCAGTGATCTGTATGTTCACATCATATTTGTGCTAGAAATATGTAGCCTTCTGCAAAACATTCATCTTGGGTGCCACTGGACAGCTTATTCTGGTCTAGTTACTGGAATCACCATGGCAAATCTGTCTTAGTTGCACTGTATAGTTCTGTAATGCAAAAAGGTATTGTGGTACTCATTCTACTGAATTAAATCATTTAAAAACAACAATTGCTAAAATGTGCAATCATTCGATTATATAAAACAAATTGTATGCATCTTACTTTGTAGGGCAGCATGGGTTATGTCCGGGAGCATCTGCCAAACAGTGTAAATATTCCACGCATTTTTCATACATAATGATGGAATCATTTCACTGGAAAGACTGATTTAATTATTTTTTATGCCAGGAAAGACTGAAATTCATATTTAATATAGATTAGCTTGGTTGAGCAGTTGTTAGAAGCGGTTACAGCCAGTTGTCATCAGTTAGTGATCCACAATGTGATGAAAATCTTTTGCTCCAATCGTATTACAGAGATTCACCAGATGATTTTGAAGTAGTGCTATAAACTCCATTTCATGTTTAAATAAAATTATGTGTTACGTGTCCGTGTTTCTACATTTAGCGTAATAACTGTGTATTAGAAATTAATTTTACTCAGTGGACCCAGGGAGCAACCCGGGGCTCGATGCCTTGTTTAAGAGCACTTCAGTCGAGACCTGTTAACTCTTGGAATCAAACCAGCAACTTAAAAAATATTTAAGAAAAATATTTAAGAAATATTGTAACCTGAGTAACCAACATATGCAGCACATACTGGAGGGACTTCATAAAGTGCTGAAAGATTGTCACATGTATCCATGAGCCATGCTGGCTGCAGTGCATCCCAAACTTAGTGCGCATGGGGAAGATCTATAGATTGAACATGACAATGTGATCCCATAGATGCATTACACCTTATATACCCCACCAATCCAGTTCAAAATATGTGACAACAGCAACCGTAAAGTAAAAAACAAGTAGCTAGTATGAAATAGGGTTGCACCGGATGGTACTTTATATATATATTAGTGGTGGGACTCGAGTTAATTACAGGGTCTGTAATTAATTAATCGCAATTAATCGCAAATTAATCGCAATTATTTTGCTACTAAAAT
>JAOTRQ010093939.1:0-10613 GCA_028565875.1 Hoplisoma paleatum
CACACACACACACACACAAACACACACACAGACAAACACACACACACACACACACACACACACACACACACACACACACACAAACACACACACACACACACACACAAATATACACTCACACAATTATACATATACACCTACACAGGAATACACACACACACACACACTTATATACGCACACAGACACATACACACACACAATTATACATATACAACCACACAGGCATACACACACACATATGCACACAATTATACATATACAACCACACAGGCATACACACACACACACAAATACACACACAGTTATATACACACACACACACACTAGGCCACGCTCTCACCCGGAGCAGATTACTGCACTTCTGAGAGAAATGTGGCATCTCGGAAAGAACACTGCGTCACGAGGTGTGAAAACACACTCCCCGAAACGCCTCTCGAATGCACACTGAGCTACATCTTTCTTAACTTTTTACGACTGTTTGGGAGGGCTGTGGGTGGATAGCGACTGGAGGAGACGGGACGGGACGGGGGGAGATGGAGGCGCGAGGAGACGCGAGCCGAAAGGGGCGGCGTGAACCCAAAAGGAAAGATGTGAAATGAAATGATGGAGCACAGAATCCCAGATGAATTATGCATGAGCTGCTGAAATATGAGCATAAGCACTGCATTTTATTAGCGCCGCTTTCATCGCATCGGATATTATTCGGGCCCTGGAATGCACTCAACAAGCTCGACGTGCGACTAAAAAGACCCACGTTCACCACGCCGCACCCATTCTGAGGCCGGATCTCGGGCTCGGCGATAACCCCACCACCCCACCCCCCATACTGTCGCGTGCCGGATCTGCACATAGAATCTATTCTAGTCCTTGTGTTTTTATAGGCATTGTGATGCGCACATTCATCTCGGGACGCTTTTTAATACGGCAGATGCGCCTTTTGTCCGGCTTGATTCGGATTGAATTTTAATTTAGCATTATACTTTAACAGAAAGGCAGCATGGCACCATTGTAATAGCTTCTCTTCCTACGGCATTACACCCGGCATAATGAATAAAGGTTAATGAGAGATGCATCAGCAGTAAATCCAAAATATGAGAAGGCCCCGGTATGAAAGGTTTATTGAAATTCGCGAATGGAGCCGTGTGTGCGTGCGTGTGTGTGTGTGTGTGTGTGTGTAAAGCTAGCACAGTAATAAGGAGTAGCAGAATGTATAAATGTATTCCTCACCAGTGGCCACTCTCAGCCTCTTCGATGAACTGTACCAGATCTCCAGGATCCAGCGACATCTCTCGCGGTGCCCTCGATTCATACGTCAGCTGCACCTGAAAATGTTCGTCTTCCCCCTGAAACACGCGACACATGGGCGACACACGTCAGTATCGCCACGGGAGATTATCATCGTCTGTAAGTGTAACATCGACTGGTGACCTGTTCAGGTGTACAGTGTATTCACTTAGTGTGTGGTGGAACTAGATAATGGATGATTAAATGGATGGATGGATGGATGGATGAAAGTCTTCATCATGGTCCCTGGTAGTGGGTAAGTAGATTTTGGTTTCAGGAATTATGAGCCGTTTGGATTTCTCCCCCATTGTGACATCACAAAAGGAGCTGAAATCCAAACGGCTCATAAATCCTGAAACTTAAATATTACATTTATTAATTTACAGACAATTTGACCACCAACATTAACATTGACTATAAAGATGTCAAGTTTCCAGTAAATGAGTAAAAATATTTTGGCTTCAGGAATTATCAGTCACTGGCATTCATTCATCCCCAATTGTGATGTCACAAAAGGCGAGAAATTCCAAACGGCTCATACTTATTAAAGTCCATTTACTAGCGTATAAACTGATTTACAGAAAACTTAATACGATTAATTACAAACATTAATAATAAAAAGTGAATTTTGCATAACACGTCTCAGGCGAACAGGTAAAAACGGACGTATAAACTCCCTGCAGTCCGATCCGTCAGATATTCTACAGATTTGATCTTCCTCTGTGGTTAGAACTATTCTTGGAAAAGCTTTTAGGAGCGTGGAAAGATTTAGGAGCGCGGCCGTAAAGACGTGCGACCGTTTCTTCTTCAGAAACGTTTTGGGGTCAGGCAGAAAAGTCCCGTCTCACAGCTGATGTTACATTTCATCACGAGAAGTGTTTCTGCTTCTGAAACCACTTTCGTTCCTGACTTTTGTCTGTCCAGCCTCCCGATGTGGGCAGTGCGAGACCTTTCCTCCCCGTGGGATCTATCAGAAATGGTATTTCAGCTCGGCTGTGGTGCTCTGATCAAGCATGACTTCTAAAAGGAGATCTTTTGCTCTTATCAGCTCGGATAAGAGAGAGCAAGAGAGAGAGAGAGAGAGAGAGAGAGAGAGAGAGAGTGTGTGTGTTTGTGTTGTCTCACTATATTTCTTTTACGATCCATTATAAAAGAATCCGTTGTGCGATACCCATCAGCTCCAACTACGGCAACGACCACCCGGATCGTAAGCACAAACGCAACGAAACCATCAGAAACATCGACGCCCTCTATTGCTGTGACGGTGGTGGTGCAATATGACCTCAAGGTTTCCATTATGAGTCCAAAAAACATCAAATAGAGGTGAATCAGAGACACAAATTGGTCGCTACACAAGTATGACCGATTAATAAACACATCCCATGGACTAGTTTCGTTTAGTGGTGTGAATGAAACTGTCAGTGTTTTTTTAATATGGCGTACATTTCTGTTACCGGGATCCTCTTCGTTGTCTGACGAGAGGTCTTCCGTGCTGGACGGGATCGTCTCAAAGTCCTCCGTGTCCATCGAGGGTAACCGTCGTTGGTTGCATCCTTTAAAGACATTAAAATTAGAAAAGAAAAGTTGTGATATTTTTATATTTTTGCTTCTTAGTCGGATGAGATGAGCGATAAACTTTATGACATCATTAAGTAATAACAGAGGCTGTGCCATGGCAATCAGGCACAGCCGGGTTGATCTGTTTTCGGGTCATTACCTGGCTGAGAGGTTGACCTAGGCACGTTGGGCTCGATATTTGCTTTTTTTTTGGTGTCACGTGGAAGTGCGCCTCGCAGAGTATCTGCGAGAAAATGTACCGGCCTTAATATTCAGTTTATAATTATATTATAATGAAAAGCACAAAACAAACACGAGCGAACGGAACGGTTACCAGCACACCAGCAAAAATCAAAAAACATCCACAGCATTCAACACACCTACACGGACCGAACAATAATAATAATAATAAATCATATAGATAATAAAACAGGGTTCATCAGGGTCACAACACGACATGCACGACACGTAACAAATGAAACGCACACAACTCACGGACAGAAACAAAGCACAACACAAAGCCAGTTCCACATGCACCTTACATTCCCCCCTCTCTCTCCCTCCCTCCCTCCCATGTCCCCCCAAAAATCATAATAATACCTTCATATCCGAAAGGTGTGGGGTCGCTCTTAATCTGGTGTCTCTTGCTTTTAAGAGTCGCCGAAAGAGGATCTGAGTAAAGCAAGTGGGAGTTTAATAAGCAAAGACGGCCGGACTTGAAAGAGCATCTGGATAATGAGCATTCGACGGGCGTCCACTCCTCCACCGGCGCGGAGATTTCCCATAATACACCAGAGAGCAAAAGTTCGAGAAGAATTTGCGACGTTCTAAATGTCATCTTATTAGGAGTCACTGTTTATTACTGATGAGATTTCCTATGAATGTATTTCCTCGTGGAAAGTCAGCACGCATGAATGAAATTACGTAGAGCTTTGGTCTATCGATCGGAACATGGTGGGTTCAAATCCCCTAGGCTCACTGCCATACACGGCTGTTGGGGCCTCAAATGAGAACCTTAATCGGGTCGTAATCCAGGGGGCGCCGGATGCATGATGGTCCGACCCGGTCATAAGCTGATGCAAAAGTATTTTGGAGAAATTTGGACGTGCACGTTTGGCCGATGCAGATCGAGGGTTTTAGCATTTAGTCGTTGAGGATTATGGGCCTTGCTCAAGGGCCCAATGGTGATGACCTGGCAGTGAACTGATAAATAGTAATGTTATACTAAACCAGAGCGGGAAAATATATATATACTTTTTTTATTAGAATTATATTCTAACTAAAAGGACCGAAACTTAGAAGACACGCACATCGGAAGTTAAAAGACGTTCTAGAAATAATAATCTGAAGGTTGCTGGTTCAAGCCCCATCACCACCACCACCAAGCTGTCACTGTGGGCAATTGCTCAAAATGGCTCGATTCTAAAAATGTACAACGCTAATAAATCTGTAGCAGCGTGACTCCAGATCCTTGTTACATCCTACAACGTCTTTACTGAATCGTTCTCGTCTGTCAGCGGCGCCGCTCGCACCGGTTACTCTGGATGTTCTCCGATCATAATAACGTCCGCTACGTCTCCTGATAATGTGACTCGATATAAAGTCGGCGTTTATTACAGAATTGGAACGATGCGAACGCCCTGCGCTACATGAAAGTGCTTTTTAATGGCGAAAAGTTATAAGCGTCAGTAAACACATAACGGATACGAATTCGTTTCCTTGTCGACGTGAACGAATTCGAAGTGTCACAAATATCGCCAAAGTTTGACAAAACTAATTCTGTCCTGTCATTAGAACATTCTGTAGTGACACACACACACACACACACACACACACATACACACACACACACACACTTGGCTATGATGCCCAGAAAGCAAGCTAGTCGAGGGTGTCCATTCACAGCTTTTCCTCCACGTTGGAATTCACTGAGAATCCTGAGAGAGCGACACACCTTCATCAATGCTTGTAAAAAATAACTGTCTGCATGTCGAGGTGCAAAACTTTATACACGTGTAACCATGGAAACGATCAGATGGATGGGTGAGCAAATACTTTTGGCTATAGAGTATATATATAATATAATCTGGTGGGTCTGGTACCTTTTGATCGTCTGGTAGAAGAGGCACCGAGGGTGGAAGCTAAAGAGAAACGACGCGGGACTTCAGTCTCTTTAGGTGCTGGTTCTAAATAAGGAAGCAGGAGGGGTTAGTAATTAGACAGAGGAAGACAGACAGCATAGAGACAGACAGATGTTAGTGAACTGAATGATGACAGCGGTGTGAAAAACATCAGACAGTCGTGTCTGCCGAGACACTTTCGTCTGCTGCCATTAGGGGTCGCTACAGCCGATCGTGATCCACATTATATAGTTGTTTTATGTTTTCTTTTAATTACAAATGCTAACCCTAACCCGACACAACCCTCCCTATTTATCCGGGCTTGGGATGGTAGCATTGCCACCTCACGGCAAAAAGTCCCGGGTTCTAATATCTAGTATATCCTCCCTGTGTCGGCGTGATTTCCCTCCGATTACCCCGAGTTAAGTACTCAAAGTGTAGCCAGCAAGGCAGACCACAAGAAGGAGCACTACAGCCATCACAACACTGGAGTGGGCACGTTTGTAGTTAAAGTAGGCATTGTGTCGCGTACGACCTACGACAACGCTCAGTTAGTTTCTCACTCGACAACAAAGGATGAACACAAATATGAAACTAGACGCCCTCTAGTGTTGTAGTGGTGAATTACTTTACGCAGAACTTTAAAGGAAAAAGGCGGTTGTATTACGTCTGGTCAGGGCGAATCGGAATATTGACTTATAGACCAATTCAAGGTCTCCAAATAACCAGGCTGCATGTTTTTGGACTGGAAATCTGGAGATCGAACCAACCGGGTCACTACCACGCCGGACTGGAGTTCAGCACTGGAGTGTGTTTAATGGCGAACGAAACTTTCTTTAATGGCGCTTCACAACACGCCGCTAGGATGCTAAAGTCAGAAAGAAAATCTAAGAACACTTTATTTACAAATGTCGTCATGACAACGAGGTACGTTGACTATGACATTTAACGTGACGACGTAGACATTTCACCTTCGATGTATTTCTTTGTCCGGATCCAGAGGTCGGCCTTGTTTGCTAACATGTAAATTTCGGCCTATTTAGTCGTCGTTTTTATTTCATTTCTTTTTTGACGTGAGCGAGAGAAAGATCAGGACGTGGTTGAAATGAATGACGGCGGGGATGGGGGGGGGGGGACGATTTATCACGGGATGGACACAGAGGACGGATCGAGAGACGTGTGACAGACGAGCGCGTCCTGGACTTTTACCTGTGGATAGAGACCTGCGATTGGACAGACCTTGTAATGTGAAGCGCTTTCTAGCCAATGATGATGAGGGATCTGAACTAATGTTAGGAAACGCATCAGCTAGAAGAAGAAGAAGAAGAAGAAGAAGAGGGGCAGGAGGGTTAAATAAAGTACTGAAAGATATAAAGGACGTGGACGTTATGTGTAAAAGTTTATCTCAGAGAAAAAACGCTTATCGAACCGTTACATGATGTCAATGTTGACTTGGATTCCATGTAAATAACTGTTTACTTCAATGCATCTCATACAACAACACAAAAAACAACAATTATATCTTAATTTTATCTCATAATTAAAGCTCTAACTTTCCAGCTTACCTATATATATATATATATATATATATATAAATTCCAAGAATTTAAAAGTAAAAGATGAAAAGAGAGTCAGATAAACACAATAAGAGAATGAAACCCAACGAAACATAGAAGGTTCTAGAGAAACACCACGGAGACGACCCACAGTTACATTTATAAAGCAGTTATAAACAGGTTTGTGTCGTCAGTTCATCACTTCATCACTTCACAGTAACTCGAAACATTTTCAACACCGTTTACATCCCGAGCAAAAGCAGCCCAGGACCGAGTCTATAATAAAACAGCCAGATTGTGGCACAGTTTGTTGCTTTTTACATCCCGAAGAATAAAAATCCCTCCCCGTCTCATTATAGCAGCGGTATTTCTGTTAGCAGACCGCCACGAAAAAAAAAATGCATATTAATATTAATAAATGACTTGTGCAAACAGCAGCTGAGGCCGGGACTGTTCACAGATTCTGCACAGATCTAAATCCACAGGAAATCTGTCAGGAAACTGTGACTCTGAAAATAAGCCCCACGGTCGCGCCTTAAAACTCAAGACGCGCCGGAAGATTTCGGCTAACTTGCGTCTGGCACTCTTGATTTTGCCGTTTCGGTAGTTGGCACGGAGCACGAAGACGCAGATGGCGATCGTCTCATCGTCATTTAGGGTAAGAGCAAATCTTCTGTCACCGGTGTTTCGAGTATGAGTTGTGTTATATTGATACTGTGGGCTACACGGTTACAGATACACAACACTGTGTGTTTGTGGTACACAATCGGCCGATCGTTATCCGAATTCTCGACAACGTTCCTAGACCTAAACAGGAATGGACTACAACAAATACAAATTGCTTTTATTACACACATACAGATGTACAGCACAAAGAAATGTCTCTCTTTACATATTCCAACTTGTCTGTAAGTTGGGGGTCAGAGCGCAGGGTCGGCCAACGTACGGCGCCCCCTGGAGCTTAAAGGTCTCGCTCAAGGAGCCACCATTGGCTGTGTAGCAGAACCTGGATTTGAACCCCCAACCTTTGGGTTGACATCCCACTGTTCTACCCACTAGAGTGCACTGTCCCGGACTATACTGTGTGTATAATAATAATGGATCCACCTGCACATTCATCCCTGCCACAACTTTTTTGTCCCGTGGCTTCCATTCGTTTTGTTTGTTTGCTTTCGTTCGTTTGCATGTATGTTTGCACACCAGATTCGGTTTCTCCGTACACTCCGAACCAACTTCCACATGTCGTCCTGCACGAGTGTGACGCACGAACGCACATTTGAATGTGATTATAACGCACTTGAGGGTTATAAGCATGGAAAAGAGGAAAATCCTGCTTTCTTATGGATGCAAAACATAAACCAACTTTGCACAATGTCAAGTTGTGACCTCAGGATTCTACCTGCGACTAAAGACACCCCAGGATTCGGTGTAAATAAATCTGGCTTATCGGCCCCTTTTAGCCACAGTAGCTGCGTATCAAACTACCCGATGTGAAAAAATATATTAGATTAAATTCAATAATAAAAACTGTACAACAGGGGGTTGCGATTCACGGCCTTTCCACGGGGCCCTTAACTGTAGTCTGCAAATTCAAGCCCCTACATCTTAGATTCAATTTGCAGGCAATTATCCAGCTTCCAAAGGGAGAAGATCGTGCAACACTTAAGAACAATGAGGTTGGTACCATCGAGGGGGGTGAAGAGGAGGGTGAGAGAGAGAAAAGACTTGTCAAGGCTAATGTGAGTGCACACTTACACCGCTCACTGACTGTAAGCGGCGATGAATAAGCCGAACTGAGGGGGTCTCAGATCCGGGTGTTTATTATCACATCCAGCTAAATAGTGAGCCACTATACGATGGAGGGTGGCGTTACCTCGTTTCTGCCTTAATTTGGGCCCGGCGTCGCTGCGCCTGTAGCCTGTCTCCGGGCTGGACGAGACCGACTGTCTCAGTGCCACTTTGCGAAAGTTCCTGCTGGCAAAAGAGAACAAAGCACGAAGCTTAACGGTGGGAGCCACCACGCCGTTCCCCTGGCGGAATGACTTTTCAATAAGCTTCATGCAGAAAATCGTCGTGTGCACCAGTGTGGGTGGGCACAGACACACACACACACACACACACACACACACACACACACACATTTACACAGTAGCTGAAAATACCTCATAGGGGCATGGTAAATGTTCTCGGCGTTCCTTTGATGGAGCTGGCTCGCTTCTGCAAGAAAGTAAAACCAGCTGCTCAAAGGTTTTACAGTCAATCTGAAAGAGTTTTGGGTTTGATCATATTTTTAAATGACATATTTATATTCAAATAATTAGCGTTCCGAATGCCAACGAACAGAAACATGAAGAAAAATCGATGTAGCATAAAATCAAAAAGCAAATCTGACATTTGCTCCAGTTTGCATTTAACTTTAAGTAGCTGAACATTTTGATTTGAGTTATTTCGATAAGTAAATAACATGCAACTCCCCCTTATTATTATTAGTTTATTACACCTACACACACACATACACACACACACACACACACACATCTCACCCCTGCAGAAAATAGAACAACATGACTGCTGTGGGTTTTTTTATAACAAGTCGAGATGTAACTTCCAGCTTGGTTTGACTAGTGATGAAAACATTTAGCTTGCTGATGTAGAGATGTCTAATACGAGAGCAAGATACACTTCAACAGGTCAATTTTTATTAGTTATTTATTATTATTTTCAGTTCTCGAACCACCGGGACACGGCTGAGTCCAATATATACGAGTTATAGCTGATTTAATGACAGTATAATAAAGATCTTAGGATTCTGACCGGCACCAACAAAATTAATAGAACCCGAGCCGTCACGTAGCCCAGTGGTTACGATACAAGACTAGTGATTTGAAGGACGTTGGTTCACTACTGTTGGGCTCTTGAGCAAGGCCCTTATCTCTCAGTTGCTTAGACCAGTATAGTGTAAATCGTTTCTCGGTATAAATCCGCTAAATACTTCAAATACAAGTACAAGAGTCGAAATGAAACCCACCTTTACATGCCTCGAGCTGACACGTCAAAACCTTCCGGATCTCGGACACCCACGTGTTTTTCACTTCCATTGAAGAGGCCTAAGAGGAACAGACACGGACCCGTTCGTGACCTGTGATAGACTGAATGTTAAACAAAACGAACAAACGAACGAAATCAGCTTGAGAAAGCTAAAACTGAGAAATAATTTGCTGAAACTGGCACAAATAAATTTGTAAAACCGTCAGATAATTATTTATCAATGTAAAGAGATTTATTTATTATAATCACGTGCTATCAAGAGCATTAATTGACCGGTGCTCTGTTCAGGTGTTTAGTGTATTGCGTTTATTAGACTGAACAGTGGTGGTGAAACTGCAGACGATGGCTGGATGGAAACACTGTTCATGAAAACATTCTGATCCAACAGTGCACCCTTGTGGTCGACCGGTGGATCGACGCATTAAAAAAATATTTTTCAAAATTATTTATTAAGCATTATGACGTCATGTTTTTAAACTCCCGATCGTCTCCATGACAGCAAACGTTCATTCAGTCATCACACAGGTTTCGAGTCACATCAAAAACACTTATGGACAATTCGGTCTCTTCTGTTTGCCTTGGATTAGCTGCACGTTTTTGGACTGTGGGAGCAAGCCTGGAGTACCCGGAGTAAACAAGGAGAACATGCAAACTCTACACAGAAATAACCCGATGCTTCTTGCTGTGTGGGTTTCCTCTGGGTACTCCGGCTTCCTCCCACGTACCAAAGACAAACAGTTTACTATGTAAATACTAAAAATATTCTACGTGTGTGTGTGTGTGTGTGTGTGTGTGTGTGTGTGTGTTTGTGTTTGTGTGCGTGTCTGTATCCTGCAACCCGCAACAGATTGGCAACCTATTCAGGAGTTTAGTATATTCGCCCAGCGTGTGTCCCACTGTGACCTTATTTATATGAGATTACGTAAGCGCTGGTCAAACTAGATGATGGATGGAACTGAGCTTTGGCACTACATTGTGTGTGCGTGTGTGTGTGTGTGTGTGTGTGTGTGTGTGTGTGTGTGTGTGTGTGTGTGTGTGTGTGTGTGT
>JAOTRQ010093958.1:0-10611 GCA_028565875.1 Hoplisoma paleatum
CACACACACACACACACACACACACACACACACACACACACACACACACACACACACACACAGAGAGAGAGAGAGAATTTATTACTCATACAGTCATCACTGGAGTGAGACATATTGGTCTGGATACCTTTTATGTTACATTTGATTTATTTATCATTCTCCATATTTAAATCTGTTGTTGCTTACACTGTAACCAATCAAATCACAAAGAGACAGCAGTTTATTTTCTGTAACTTTTCCTCCAGGAGTGTTCACATGTAAAATTTTAATTATGCAACAAGGTACCCCGATTGTATTAAAATGATTGAATAACTGCCGACTTTCACAGCTTGGATAAAACAGCATAATCTTTCTATATGTTAGTGTTAAGTGGACGTCTTGGTTCAGTTGTACAACCACATAATTTAACCTTCTAAACCAAATGAGACAAAATGTATTAATCCATTTTTTGTTTTTGCCTTCTTGCCTTCACTTTATCCTGGTTTTGGTTGTGATGCACTTGATTAATTGGGTAAAAAGCAGCAAATGTCCACCAGTGATCAAACACACATGCACGTGCTGCTACTCAGGTGAGTCACACATAATGTTTGTTTTATGCTTTGATAACGTCAAACCTCAACCAGGGCTTAAATTACCAGCTTTTCTTATACCGAGCTGTTATGTGGGTTTACATCATGCACTATTAAGGTCCAGTAAAAAAATAGACCAGAAACTGCTATAAACCACCAAGAATAACAACTTGGTTTTCACCATGTATTACGAGCTTAGTTCACACATTTAGAAGCACAACATATAATTAATTAATTTTCCCTGCCATTATATGAACAGGATGTCTGCAGGGAGAACGGAGACTCAATACTATATTTGAGACAGAATGTGTTTATCACAGTGTCATTAGATCAGCAATTAATATGAATTCCGCTTAAATTTCAAATCATTTATTTACAGAAAACAGCAAACACAAGCACAAACATGGTCAGCAAAAATGAGTGAGTGAATGCCAACATGATCATAATGAAGCAAACCTTTAGGTGATAAAGCTAATGCTGTTCCAAGCCATTCAGAAGCTTTACTAGTAGTACCTGGTAAAGCTGGGTGCCAAACAAATTGTACGTTAGGTAAATTGAAGTCTAGCTCTCAGATCTATAAAGATCTAAACATAAACATTCTGAACATCTAGTTTCATAGAATTGTTTTTAGAAATTGCCTCCAAAATGTTTGGTTCCCCACCCTTATTTGAGATTTGAGAGGTTTTTAGAAATTGCAGACCCAACCACAATTTTGTTGTCTACATGAATATGAATACAAGAATAAATACTCTGTTCAACCATTCTACGTCACATTTATTTGTCGAGTATGTAATTCATTCTCAAACTAAATCTATTTAGTTTTTTCCCTCTTGTTAGTTTCCTTTGTTAGACTAACAATAAAAATGTAAATAGCAGACCTGAACATAACTGGTTCTGGCAGCTTTATAGTTTTAGGTTCAAAGCTGAATTCTGGAGTTTAGTTAAGATCAGTCTGTGCAAGAAATAATATAAACACCACAATACTGCTGTCAATATTCCTATAAATCTACCACACGTGAATGCACCTCATGTTTTGTTCAGCAGTGTTAAAATTTGTGGATTTGTATTTATTGGATCTTAACCATTGATTGTTTGAGGCTATTTAGTCTATTAAGTATTGCTTAAGGACCAACTACAGTTACTGGGCTTAAACCAGTTCAGTACCTTAATTACAATGTATTAAAGTAAGTGCCCTACATTAGCAGTGCATTTGTAAACATGATTTGCACAAGCTTGTAGAATTATTAAAGTCTTTCTAATCAGATTTCCACCTCATTGGATGCCCAGAGAAGCTTTAAGGGAAAGATGATTTTCATGTGATTAGGATGTGAAAGCACTGGTGCATCGATGGCCACATGCTAAACCAAAAATATTGCCCTGCTATTAGAACAGCATGATGCTAAGTAACATGAATCGTAAACGTGACTATGTAGAAAATGTTGGAATTCTTTTTGATGAGCCCATTTGACTCAAGAATCATAGTTGAGGTTACACATTAGCCATACAAGTAACTCAGGTTTTATTCCTATCCAGGTCTGTTCTGTATAAACTTCTGCATTGCCCAGTTTGCATGAACTGTTTGTGTCTGCTACTTAAACTGCCCAAAAATGATCAAGGTTGTGTTTGTCCTGTGGTGAACTGGTGAACCATCAAAATACCTTCCAATGAATTAGTGCCAAAGCAACTCTAACCAGGATAAAGCAGTGGTGAAAGACAATAAATAAATGAATGCTCTTTACATTGTGCACCTGTTCTTCCATTCAGAAATCACGTACAGAAAACCAGGGGGAAAAGCTCAGACTAGGCCAACAAAAATTTTGGTAAAAGTGTAAAAATTGCAGACACAAATGTTGGCACTAAACCCTGGAGCAGCTGACCAGCCCGTGCCTTGAAAGAAATTTTCCAGAACATTATGGCATGTAATTGTCTCAGCTCGAATGGCAATGCCATAACCCTAAACTTGCCCTAGCCTAACCGGTTTGTTTACCGTAGCAAATTCAAAGGTTTGATATTTAAAAACAGAACAAATATTAGATCAGTCCATAATACAAAACTACAGACTGACCACCTCCTGACCAAAGTCCCCTTTTAGAAATATTCTGCCTTTATGGCATACATGGTACAAAAGACTTGTTATTAGAGCTGCTTTTCAAAAACAGAGAGGAACAAAGAAATGACTGTAAGGCCCACTGCTTAAAGGAGAAGTCCAGCGTGAAATAGACGTTTGGTGTAAAGAAACATGAAAATCAGTTAGACCTTTTGTGTAATTGCTCACCTTCATATCTAAAATACTGCACATTTAAATGATGCTCCCAACAGGTTTACAAAAGTAGAATAGCAATAGTGGATTAGCATTGCCGATCACTATTTCACCTTTAACCATGTTCAAAGCAGCTCCATACTTCATTAGTAGAACTCCAAGAACCGTGATATTTAAAAACAGACACTAAGAACTTTTACAGAAAGTTCCTTGGTAGTCCGGTCACACATTGGTAGAATAGAGAAACAAATTCTGAAAATATCTGGTGATCATAAACAAGAGCATAAACATCACCATAACGCAGTTGACACATCAGATGTAACTTCCAATTTCTATAGAATCTTAATTTTACCAATAAAATGTGACGCTACTTTATGCCTTGTTTGTATGGGCAGTGCTATACACCAAGAGCTACCATTGTTAGGCTGAGCATCAGTTAATTGTCATGTATTTTAGAATGGAGGTGGACTATACTACTAAACATACTAATCATGTTTTAATACATCCAATGTCAATTTCACACCAAACTTCTCCTTTAAGTAATAACGCTTGGCCATGTCTAAGAAAGTAGAATTGCCAAGTCGCCCTATCCCGGTTGTTCTTGCTTTGCACCCATTTCCTTGAAGAAGGAAATGTTACAATCCTGACCAAGATAAAGGACTTGGATGAATGTGAAATTGAATGAATGAATGAATGACTTGTTCCAAAAAAATGTGTAGCCCCAATACTTCCTGTGGCTTGACACTCACCCTAGGGCTGCCATCACCTCCCCTAATGTGCTGATGTCATTTAATACTTTGACACATTCTGACACGAACAATCGCATCCAGACCTACATTCCTTTCAACTCAAGAGTGTCTAAAGCTTAGCATGAGGTGAGACACCCTCACTATAAACACTGCGTACAGCTCACCGAAGGCCATGTTCCACTCATCACCAGCACTGACGGCTTTCATTTCCTCTCAATCTTCAGTCTTAGGATAAAAAAAAACCTGTCTGAAGTGTGAGCAACAGACACATCATTTTAGCCTCTCCTCTAAGAATTTCCTTTTGACCTTCCTGACTAATACACATGAAACGATTATGTTTTAGGTTTGAGTTCCGCTCTAACTGTAATCATTCATTCAACACGATGGCGAGGTGAGTCAAACATCGTAAATACAAAATTCAGTGTCCGACAGCACAGCATCCAGCTTATTCAATAAAGCTACAGATTCTCTTTCAGGCCAAACTACAAAACTAGAGAGGCTACAAACATCCGCAATCAATTAGAACTCTGGAATGTAAGTTGAGGCAGGGAAAGGCTTCCTTCCTGCATCGGTACTCACTGAAATGACCGAGGACATGTCTGAAAACAGACCAAAGATCAATCATTCACTTTAAACTAACATTGCAAAAGCAATGCCTCTTTTCCAGACAGATGGCAAACCGCAAGCTGAACTTCTGTCTGGTGAAGATACTAGAAATAAATTCCATTATGCTGCATCTAGATTTTTTATCATTATTAATAGATGATTGACAGTGTGTGTTTTGGCGCCATATCATCAACATACTGGCTATATTTAAGGCAAAGTCTGACACATTTCACAGTAATGGATTATTGCTTGATGATAATAAACATTATGTAAAAAGTTATTATTGACTATCCATTAACTTAACCCTAAACCAGCCCTAAACCTTAGTCGAACTGTCCCATCTTAAGTTTTAAACAAACAAATCATTAAAATTCTTTGGTTTCTGACCCAAATTGCCAAAAATCTAATTGCCCCAGAAACATAAAATAGCACTGGCATGGCTTTGTATTGTTCTTTTTGTCATATTACAGATATGACCACGCTATAGGAGTTGTTTTGCTTTTTAAACATTTATATATATATCACGAAATAAATGAAATGTGTTTATAAGCTGGGTACTCATGTGGAGCAGCAGGTTCAAACATCAGCGGTGCCATTAGACATCAAGGAAGTGAGAAAACTGAAGCCCTGCGATGGATTGCCACCACGTTCCGCCATAGGCACCATCGCCTGATTAGACCCGACCTGCTGCAGCCCAGATTAATGCAATCCAATACAATCAAATATGTAAACTAAACAACATACAAACATGTATCTTCAGCTGATAACACTACTGAATTTCAGAAGTATTAAAAAGTAGTGAAAAATTCACACTGCACACTAAAAAGGACTAGAAGGACTACATTCACAGAAAAAAAAAATCACACACACAAACATGATTTGATTCTTATTAATATCTAAAGAAAAGATTCTGTATATCTAGTACAATTAACAGACTAAAAAAAGAATTGCAGGGACCGGTTGGGGAGCACTGGGACAAAAATAGTCCTCAGTGTCTAATAAAAATACATTTAGAAACGGAACACAAGCGACGTACTGTACAGATGCCAGCTGACTGAATGGATTCACCATTTGGTATGAAGATGTGCTGAAGCTGCATTGATGATCACCAGACCAGTTAAAACCCAGCTGAGACCGGCTGAGTCAAACAGTAGGAGCTACATCCTACAGAGATGTTGATCACATAGAACCATGCTTGTCCAAAAGAGTCCTTTACATTGTGGTCTAAAACATCAAGAAATCAGTGATGTACATAACATTTAATGTTGTCTTCGTAAAGGAAAAATACACAGAATAGGGTAATAACATAAGTGCTTTAGTGTAGCATAGACATCTGGGCTTGCTAATTTATTTGACGATTCTTTCGAAATGTAGAGTGAAAACTTAACCCAATAAAATAAATTGTTAACTCAAGTAAATGTAATCAATTAAACCAGTGCAATTGAACAGTATTTATAAAAAAGGAACAAAATCATTTGAAACGGCCACGTACGGTTGAATAATGGGCTACATTGATACAGTCTTAAGCAACAAGGAAGTTCTGAATATGAAGCTAAAGAGCTATCGATATAGTAACTGGTGCATCTGAAATGCTTTTTTGTTGGTTAGCTAGTATTAACAAAGTGATCTTTTTATCATCCCTAAGACTTGTTCAGCTGCTGTGGCTGAAGTTTTATCTGCTAGTGCATTCCTCAATGTTTTATATTGCTTACCAGGAACACAAAATTAGCAATTGACTTTTGTTTAGAGTTATAAAACAAAAGATTTGACCTAGTTCCGTAGTTCATAACGCAAGTCAGTGAACAGTCAGACAAATGAGAAAAAGAATAAGTGGAGATTTCTTGGTAAACAGATTGACAGAAACATAACGGTGCCCAGCTGTGAGTAAATCTCGGAGGATTATAAACATCAGCAGCTGACCATTTAAAAAATCCCAGTTCAATGTTTTACTTCTATTCTCTCATCATTATAATCACTCCTTAGTTTTGGTAGATATTTTCTCCTACAGGTCCTCTTTTCTACATTGCTACCTCCAAGCTTACCTGCCATTTTGACCCTGCATGTTGAAACCAGAGTGTCCAGAGATTTGTTTTATTATTTTATATACACGTTTTACACTTTGGTGACATTCATGACAAATATGTGCTAGTTATTGACTACAAAAGTCTAATCTCTAAACAGTTTACGGACAAATTAGGTTAATTTTGTCAAAACAACAGACAGAGCAATCCAGGCTGTTCTCATTCTCCGTCCTGATTATGTAGAAGCCTTCTAAGCACATACACATCATCATCTCAACACTGAACAAGACGTGCTAATCAATGCAGGAAATTATTAGTACGACAGTGTTAATCATACCCATTTAAAAATTATCCCGACACTAAACCATTTCTGATGATCATTTAATTAGGGCAGTTTGAATTGCAAGATGGTCCTTTGTGTTGGCTGGAGATTACGAAAAGCTGGGGGACAAGACGCGCACCACAACCTCTTCTTGATCTGATCGGAAGTTCTAGAACTGCTTCCTTGGTTAACTTGAAAAATGTCCTTGGGATCGTCTTGCTGTACAGTTCCCTTTTCACCACAGATGTCATAAAAAAATCACCAATATGACTTGGTATTGGTGAAACTGTGATGTCATATAGAACATCATTGCATCAGGGCCCAATGGGACGTGCGCCACCAGATGTCTGTATGCATATAGATCGTTCTCAGGGTCAGTTGTGGCTTAATAAGCAGAGCTTTGTGCTATCAGCTGAAAGATTATCAGTTCGAATCCAGGCCCTGATAATCAGCCACTGCTGGGCTTACTTTAATTGTGCTCACAAAAAAAAGACATTCCTCTGTCTAAGCCCCTCTATGCATTTTAACAGAGCAAGACACATTCAACTGTGTTGGTCCCATGCTGAGAGCACCCAATAAAAGCTTTACAAAAGGCCCATGTTACAACGTTTAGTAAACATCGGCATTCATTCACCTGATGATACTGAAAAAGCTTCTGGATAATATTTTTGGATTTCTTTGACTGTCAGGAAGGTTTGCTGCTGCCCATACAGTTTGGAGCTTTTAATCATTTCAGTAAACAATTACATAACAGCTAACATGTATATAAACAAGTCAAAGTTTGCTGGTTGACCTGAAAACCGCATGAACAACAGTTAAGCAATTAAGCTGTTTCCATACCATATACAAAGAGTTATTAGAAATAAAAAGCAAGTCATATATCATTTAGAACAAGTCTGGTTTAGCAAGACATAAAAAGTGCTAAGTGGGTGTCTGCGTGGCACACCATACGATAGGATATTCTGCTAACACACTAGCACTGAGATTCTGATCTATTCGGTTTGAAACTTGTTGATACCATTCGTCATCTAGCATCTAAATAATTTGTAATTACTATAAAAATGGTAAAAAAAAAAAAAAAAAAACAAATCCAACCACACTAGCTGGCCCATTTCATGGGAGTTATAAAGGTAAGAGTCAACTGACTCTTTTACCTCTAGCACACATGTTTGCATGCTCTTTTTAATGAATAACCCAGGAACAGCAGGACACTTCCAGTTACGGCTAGGTAAACCGAGCAATAAAAGCCAACAGCTATAAATTAACCTGAAACTCACGGAGCCTGTCCTCGGCCCGTCTCAGACTGACCCAGACGAGCGATCAAGCTGAAAAACAGAAGCAGTCACTCGACGTCTGCGTATTCAAACCTGAAGAAAATGAATGTGAGAAAGGAGCATGACTAAGCAAATGCCCTGGAAACCCACGGGTCGCTCTATTTAATACAAACCCACAATTTATACTTTAGTATGCAGATCACCGAGACTCCCTCAGACCGTCAATAGTTCATGCAGAACAGGCTGAGTGGGAACATATTAAAGTGTCTCAAACACAATCGAGATGACCAAAAGGAGTTTCCTTGTACACTTGGACAATCTCACAAACTAACTGTTGATGCCTAGAACAATTTCTACTGTGTAGTAAACATAACCAGCATCTTGACAAAAAGAAAGAAGAAAGCAAAAATAGTCCAGTTATCGAGGTTTTCTTTCATGCTCTTTGTAAAGAAGGCCAAGTGATCTGTCAGAGCTGTTAAGGGGCCCTGTAAATGTAAATGAGAGGTTGACTGAGAACAATAAACTCGGTTACCCCTTGAAGCACTGTTCCATTCAGTTCCCTGAACTGAGCCTGAGCCCAGTCTCAATTTATTTCCCAATTCTAGGAAGACAAACTCATATAGAACCAAACACCCAACTGTACTGATACATTATTGAAGATAAACAGATTCAACGATCATACATGTCTTGGTCTCAGCTTGAAAAAAATTTAATGATGGGACCCATTGACCTAAATCTTTAAATATTGAAAATGAATAAAAACAGATCTTTAATAAATAGAACATCAGTCTTGGTCCAATACTAACACTAACCATATTGCTGCAACGGTGAATGCATCTTTTTAAAATTGTGATTAAGGTGGTAATGAGGCGAGATTAATATAATCAGCAACACTTCAATTTTAGATAACACAGTAGCCACGTGGAGACAACTGTGAAGTACTGGTACATTCAGACATCGCTGTGTTCATACTGACTACATCTGCAGCTTAATCCTGCGAAACATGACTAGCAGCCATCTGAAATTTTTTACTTCATTTTTGTGTATCCAGCAGATCAATGTGCTGTACGAAGAGACACACCCTGATCAATGCACAACTTCCTTAGTCATGAGACAGACAGAAAGAGAGAGAGAGAGAAATAATGCAGAATACACTCACTGCAAAAAGGAATGTATTTCATTAGTATGAATGTTTCTACTGGTTTACAGAAAGACAAAGTATGTCATGGTACATGATCTGGGAGTGAGAATGCATCTAGTTCCTTTGGCAAAACAGACCAGACAATAAGAATTCCCCAAGCTGGATACTCCCATGTCAAATTCAGTTTGTAACAGAAAACAATAATTCATCATACTACAGACATTACTCGTTCTCCGATTTTTGTAAAGAATTATATGGTCTTTAATTAATAGGTTCCATCTGGAACGCTGTAATCTGATGGAACAGAAAAGAAACCTGAATTAGAAGTATAGTTCATTTCCTCAGCTAGTGGACAAAAGGTTTTATTGGAGATACAGCCGGACTTGGAAAGAAATCATGACTTAAAGCAATAAAAGGTCTATGTCTTTTCACTTCCAACTGAACTCAGTTCAAATTCACACTGTGTGTCCGGGCTTTCTAAAAACGTTCTAATTTCAGCCACAAGACTTTGAATCCGGATGATATTCTACTAATCAGCGTTCCCTTAAACAGTTGTTTTAGTCAATAACAGCATTGTGGTCTCTAGCTCTATAGCGGCCACCCTCTGACTCCTGCTTATCCAATTAGTTCAGCATAATTTTCAGCTACGCATTTCTGGATGTATAAACTTTGACATCCCAACTGAATAAATCTGTGTTGCATGTACAGAGGTACATTTACGCCCAACTGCTGCTCTTTCAGATTGTGCCAGGGAACCATGAAGCATGCCAAGAGAGAGAATTATCAACTACAAAGATGGTCTTGTGAAAAGCGCCAGTGTGTAAAACAGACACACTAGTGGGAATCTTCAGAATTCTTGCAGAGGAAGAGACATCGAACACTTGAAAGTTAGTTTGTATGGCTCCAAGAAAACTTTGGCTGTGTGTTTGTAGACTTGCAGAGTCAACCAAGGGTCACTGATGCACTAAACCACCGCAGTACTATAAAAAGTCTGTCATATTACTTATGTCACGTTTACACTACATAATTTTTACCATGGGAGCTCACTAGACTAGAGAGATATCAGCATTTCTAAAGGTCAAAATATACTTCTTGGTCAAACTGGTGTTATTGCGATGCGATGAGAACCCCCTCCGCAGCGCCTTTGTGTCTCCCGACAACATCTCTAAAATTTTAACATGTCAAAAAGTGACGACAAAGACCACAAGGGGGAGCATGATAGCCACCGAAAAAGTGTGCATGTTTGTAAATAAAGTATTTGCTCTGGTGCCTTGATGTTTATAGAGTTTTGTTTATAATCCAACATTCATTAAAAACATTCATTATTCAATATCAATCATCTAAAATTGCTCGTCACAACAGAGTAAATACAAACACAACAGCACCCTCAGAAACTTAACTCACGCTATATCCGAGTAATGCAGAGCCTCAAGGAGTGGAAGAATCTGACGCTTCAGCCAAGTAATGCAGTTACACAGATGTGTAATAACAATGTCTGTGTCTGTGACCAATGCAGCATCTGACAAAAACAATCTGATCACTACATTTTTATGGAACTATTTTTACTGCTGGCAGTGGAGATATTAGTTGTTTGTAGGGCTGACTGCAATTAATCGATTATTCGTTGGTCGACCGAAAAAATTACTAGTCGGACAAATTCCATTGGTCG
>JAOTRQ010093968.1:0-10610 GCA_028565875.1 Hoplisoma paleatum
AGGAAACCGGAGTACCCAGAGGAAACCCACGCTGACATGGGAAGAACATGCAAACTCCGCACAGAAAGTCCCCAGCCTGACCCGGTTTCTTGCTGTGAAGCGACAGTGCTATAACCACTCAGCCACCGTGCCGCCCTATAAGACATGAGTGATTCTAACAAATAATACAGTTAATATATGAATGGATATGAATATGTTGAATGGATTTCTCTTGTCTGAATGTCTGTTCTGCATTTGTGATTTTATTTACAAAGATGATCGTTTTGCACAACTAAACTGAAAATCTAAAAAGAAAGCTGCCGTTTTCTCTACAGACACTGCAGTCAAGTGCTGGAGCCATTTATTCCAGACCAGCGTTGTAATCATTAGGTATTGCGATCGGACAGACTAACCCTTGTTCCTGTGCCTGTAAAGGCCTGACATTTTGAGATTTGTTTCACTTATAAATCAAAATAAAAAACCTGGAGACATATTTGATGATCTCACTGACCACTGGTGATAATACACCCTGCGCATGATAATACAATTCTTAGTTCTCGATCAGATATAATAAGATGATAAAACAGAGCATGTCTTTTATTATTTCTCTTTTTAAAATATGTGACTATATTTGCTTTATCTAAAGCACTTTATTAATTACATTTGTCTTTAGAAACTATTTCACTCATTATATAGTCAGCACAGCTAACATTTCATCATACATGAGTGAACTTCACAAGTGTCAACATTTTGCTTAATAAACGCTTGTTTTCTTTTCTGACACTAACACGACCACGTCTGCGGTTAATGGCTTAATCCTTCAGTTCATCATTTAACAAAAAAAGAACTTTTTGATAAAAAGCGATTGAGGGTTAAGGGCCTTACTCAAGGGCCCAACAGCAGCAATTTAACAGTGGTTAAATTGCCTGAACAAAGCCTGAACTTTGAACCTTACCAGTCGAGTATCTTAACCGCTAGGCTACAGTTTACACGGCATGAGCTGATCGTATTGTTTCCATAGTCCCTACTATTCTATTTTAAATGTTTGTTAAATTAAATGTTATCATCATTTAATTAAATGTTATAATCATGAAATGTTTCTTCCTTTTAGATTACTTTTTCTTGATATAGTTCGTTGTTAATGTGACAAACCTTGATTTAATCTGATTTTTACAGAGCAAGTCAGTAATTCTATAAGCACCACATGTGTATTTCTGAGTGGCCTATTAATGCAATCTAAATTAAATGTCGTATTTCATTAATCACAAAGATTAGAACACATTCATTTACACTCAGTTTGTAATACAAACGCACAGACCAAGAAATGTCAGGATTTGGGGAACGATGTGGAAATGAGGAATTGCATCATCTTTAATGTTTATCTTAAGCGGTATTTCTCCTGCTTGATTTACTAGAGCATCTTTTTGTTGACAAGCCGGTGATTGCTAGTAAATTTTTCAGCCAGCTAGGAAATTCAAAAGCTTTGGCATTATTCTGACTGGTTATAAATTCCTGACTGATTGTATTTTGCTCAAATGAATGCCTGTCAGTCAGACCATGATCTATTATAATTGCAGTGCACAGCTGGGTAATTGGAATACATTATTGCACAGTCATAGATACAATGATCACAAGCTAGTCGATAAATAAATCAGTCCCACACCCATACTGGGTAAAACAAACACACACTCATGAGTATTGATTTTTTTCTAGTGTCTCCTTTGTGGGTTAAAGTAAGGTTTAATGGTTTAATTGCTGCTTTTTTTCTTCCAGTGTGCTTTTGAATTATCAGCTATCATGCTTTTTTTTTCTTTAACTTGGTGCTCGTTTATTCTGATGCTGCAGCCCTGCATGTTCCAGTGCAGTTATTGCGCATACACATAAATGAGGGCATTAATTATGTTTTAATGAAAGCTCTCTGTAACACATCCCTTGGTGCTTTTTTACTCCATTGTTATAATGTTCATGGAAAGCACTACTAATGCTCTGACTTAGTCGTAACAGCCAAGTTTCTACCGAAAGTCCTTGGTTCAAATCCCAGATGGAGCGGATTCTTTCAGCATAGAGTTTTTTAACCGTCCAAAAACATGAGCCAAGTCACTCTGAATAACTGAATTATCCCGTAGGTAAATGGGTACATGTATGTGTGATCCTTGTTTGTTTAGTTTATAGTTTTCAAATAAGTTGTCTTTGTGTGAGATGTATAAGCTCTGGGTTTCCTGTATCTGTGTGCCAGGAGTGAGCGAGCATGTTGGAGCAGTGCTAAATATCTCATCATCCAACATTAACCTTAATCAACCAACATTCTCCCTTCAGTACAGCCGGCAGAGCATCTGTCACAGTGCCTCCACCATTCACATGGTGGTGGAAATGTGTGTATCTGTGGGTTCGTTTCTGTGGGTGTTTGGACCAGGAGACTTTGAAATATCTGTTATTCCTCTTGACCAAGGTTTTAGGTTCATAACACTGATTGAAAACTCCATTTAATTATCTGCAACACATTTAGAATAAATATGATTAGTCACTGTGTATAACCTGGTTAGTTTATATCTATTACACTACAATCATGCGCCTCACAGCAAGAACTCCGGGCGCCACAGTCCAAAAACATGCAGGTTAGACATACTAAACATACATTCTGTGTTTTTTTTTGTAGTTTATTTTTATTCCACCCAATGAACACTGTTACACAGCTAGTGCACTTCATGTAACATTTCTTCTCATAATAAATGTATTTTGTATCCGTTCTTACCCTCTATGTTCATTTTTTTCTTTTTTACCCAATTCCCTCATATTTTGCTGCAACCTTGCCTCCACCATATCTGCCCGGCCCCCCTCCCCCTTTTCGACCTTCCATTGACATGCTTCATTTTACCTGCCAGAACCCCCATTATCGTGCCCAATGATCCATGCACTACAATCCTTGAGTGATTATTCCGCGTGTACGCTCTTCATCCAACCAGTAGAGGCAGTGATATCAAAAGCAATTGGAAACCCTTGTTCAGCTGTAGCTTACAACGGCTCAGTGGCTGGATGAGGTGTGGGGTCAGCAGCAGGGACAGTATGGTTGCAGGTATAAATAAGTAGATCGAGTTAAAAGAACAAAAGCACACAGCCCCTGTGGCGTGTCCATTTAGGTACCTGGCCAAACACTATTAGGCTGCTATTCCTCCTGGATGCCCTGGTGTGATGACTTTAATAATACACTACCCACATTAGCTAGAACACTGCAAAGTACTGGCAAGGCTTAAAGTACAGAAACATGGATGGCACCTTTGTGACTTTCATTTTAGTTTATACAGCAACCCAAAATCAGAGAGGAGAAAAGGTAGTTCAGATTCCTGGTTGTTTTGGTACACAATAATATGATTTACAATCGATGATCAGATTATTTATAATAAGATTAGATTGCAATATATTTACAATTGATGAGATTAGTTGAGTTGGAGTTGACTGGGTGGCACCCTCAGTACAAAGATGGACAAACTAGTTCATTGTAGTGTTTGCCCACAGGCCCAGATAAATAGTAACAGTTGTGTCAGGAAGGTCTCAAGTTTTCCCACTGACAGTGTTTTGAGAACTAAGGAAACTAACTGGTGTCGTTTTGTAAGTAACTTGTATTATATCCGCTTTAAGACCATTCACATTTCCTTAATTTCTCTCATCTTTATTCTACAAAACAGATATGCAGAATGAGTCGTGATTAATTTTTGCTAAAATATGCATTTAAATCCTGAGAGTTATAATGACTTGATAGGAGCATATGCCATTTTAGAATCCCAACAGATTGCTCTAATTTAGTGATATGTAAATACGCAGTATGTATGCTGTGGCCACTGAAGCTTTTTTCCCCCCCTGCTATGATAAATGAAAAGTTGTGCACCACCCATTAATAACAGTATGGATCGTTCTTCACTAACCTAAATGCAGAGTCATCTGTCCACAACACACATTTCCTCTGTATTTCTAGTCAGTCCTGATACTGCATTGCATAAGAAACTGTTGTGACTTGGCAGCTGTGGCTTTTATCCCGAAATCTTCTGGCTTTTGCGTTACTGAAATGATAGTGAAAAATCTGTCTTTTTTTGTGATTGGGGGTTAAAATTCTGTCACGAAGTGGCAAGTATAAGGTGGTTCCTC
The DNA here is from genome assembly GCA_028565875.1 of Hoplisoma paleatum. NCBI lineage: Eukaryota > Metazoa > Chordata > Actinopteri > Siluriformes > Callichthyidae > Hoplisoma > Hoplisoma paleatum. The sequence goes on from JAOTRQ010093968.1 coordinate 4,120, forward strand.
CTAAATTCACTCCCTTCCAAACATGTTGGGATAGGAAAAGAAAAAATGTCATTGTGCATCATGCATATGTGTAATGACAATTTAAGGCATTTATTCTATTCTTATGACCTGCCAGTTTTTGGTTCCCCACACTGTCGTAGCATGTATATAGAATCATTCTTGGCTCCCTGTGACTTCTACTCTCACTCCAACACTTCCGAACACATCATACACTCTCAACTGAGTTTGTGTGGAGTCCTGGCCAGTGGTGTGCTAGCCACTTAGATCGCTGTAACACCCAAATGCATCTCAAAATTAGATTTGTATAAACATTTGATCTCGACTTTGCTGCACTGATAGGACCAGAACTGAAGACTTTTCTGTAGGTGAACGTGGCTAGTAGTTTGTGTGTGTGTCTGTGTGTGTCTGTGTGTGTGTGGTTTATTGTATTGTGTGGTTAGATCAATAATTCATGTGATGCTGAGCACTGTGGCTAGGTGAAGGGGTCTTGAGATACAAAGAATGGTGTTGGGTTTAAAGATTGATGAGAAAGCAGGAATTAAATGAACTTGTTCAGTCATTTGATCCCATGGATTAAGAAAACTGAGAAGGAAAATACATTTCACATTGATCATTAAAGCTCTTTAGAAAGCGATTATGCAGAATCATCAGACACTCCAGGAGAGACTAGAATAAAAAAGATGACATACACCTGAAAATTAGCCACTCATTTTTGTTTATACAGAACTTTTTTCAGTTAGCTAAAGTACCTACCTACCTTGTTCCTTCAAATTGGCTAAATGTTTCTTTCACATTGGTAAAATGTTCCGATATGTTTGTGTGCATGTGCTTTATTACATCCTCAAGTGTTTTGCATTCTTACATACTTAATACTGAATTATCTGCACAGTTCTAGACTAATAAGAGCTTTCTGATCATACAGCAGGACTAATTAAATTACAGTGACACTTCACAAGCCAGTCTAATGGAGGCGTCTCTACTGGTATCTTCTTCCACTCCCCAAGGGACAGATCTGCACACAAGTTTGTGTGTAACAGCGTAGCGTCCCTGACAGTTGTGCTCCAGAGATTGTCTGCTCTATTGATCCCGCTGAGTCAATAAAGGGCCTGAATGAGTGAAAAGCTCAAAAACTGCTTCATATCCACATACCCACAGTCTTTTTTGGAGCACTGGTCATGGTGAGTCATGAGAATTGAGATGTCTAGAGTTGATTTCAATTAGTGGACTACATTAGTACATTGCATTAGTAGAGTAGTAGTAACAGTATCCCATCTAATCTGTTTTTTCCCCTGTTGGGTATGTCTTCATATACACAGCTGGAAATATGTTTCCACACAGCTAGTGCATTATTTAATGCACACACGAGCCCCAGGCGTCAAGATGCAGGATGATTTAACTTCCACCTGCATCTGCTGATGATATCCTAGTATAAAAGAAAGTTTTGTTTCACCTGTGCACGCTCTGCTGACCACAGTCATACTGAAAAGCTCAGTGACATTTAACATGACACTGTTATAGGATCCCATATTCTTATCACACACACATCTAGGTTCAACAACTGCTCAGCAACAAAACAGCATGCCACACAAGGCTACAAGTCAACAAAGTTATATTTTGGTCGGCAACATCAGAGTGGGAGGAGACGTTATCAGCTATGTCTCTGTGAGATTACAGTCCGGATTTAGCTACGTCTTCTCACAAGTCTGATTGTTAGGTTTAGTGGAGCTGCACGGTTTTAAATGTTTTTTATCGGGTCCAGTGTAGAGAAATCATCATTCAACACTCGAGCAGAGAACTCTGTGCTCTGAACCTTGAGAAAATAGGACATCAGCAATCATAAACAAATTTGAGATAGCAAGTGTTTGCTTTTAGTGTCCTCTGAAAGCATGGTTTCCAGCCTCACCAGCATAACTCTATCAGTAATCTGTCCTCCTAGTCTTGTGAAAAATAGGTTTGCCTGAAAAGTGGACCAATCTTTTCTTTTAAAACTTAAAGAAGATGAATGCAAATGTCAATAAGCTTTTGCAGGGTGCATCTAATGCACTAGCAGTACATTGCTGATCTCACACATTCCGATTTCAGATGCAGAATCGACACTCTTGTCGGCGTCTGGGGGGGGGATGGGTTTTTCATTTTTGCTAGAATTGTGACCTCTGAGGGGAGTTGTTTCATATGCAGTGGTGTGTGTTCCATGATTCTCTGTGGTCAAGGTGACCTCGATTCGGACATGACGATCATTTTTGTATATGAATATACAAAAACATGTTTTTAATTTGTTCAAAACGTTAATGGATAAATACGGAAAAATGTTTAGCACGCTGAGTAAGAAGGTCCTGGGTTTAATCCCTAGGTGTGGCAGTTTGGATTTCATGTTCTCTTCGCGTCTGTGTGGTGATTTCAGTTTAAACAAATAAAACTTACAAGAAAGATGAATTGGAAACACAAAATTGTACATGACTGTGTTTGATATCAACTTGTGTACTAATGATATATATGGTAATGTATAACTTCTGTGTGTAAAAAAAAAAAGTCATAACAACCAACAACTGGCTGTTTTAGCTTTGATCTGCCACCTAGTGGACAATGCTTTTCACTTTTCATCTAGACTAAGGCCACAGAGAGGACTGCTCACGCAGAAGTGTAATACCAGCCTAAAGCTAGTTCATTACCCCCGCTCCTGACTCGCTATGGGAATATCTGTCTCTTTTTCTAAATAAGTGCACAGCTATCACTTATCAGAAGGCATTTACTGCTGAGAAGGCAGAATGCTTCTGTGATATAGGGTGATTAGGATGATGATTGCCAAAAGTGTGTGGGCTGGGTCATTTTGAAAGTATGTGTGCAGCAATATCAGTCTGATAAATGAACAGGCAGTCTAAAAGATCAATGACTGGTTGAAAATTAGGACGAAAATAATACTGGGAATAGAAGTACTAATAAAAATAATAACATCCTTTTAGCTTTGTTTAGTTCTCTGTTTTTTGTTTTGTTTTGTTTTTTGAAGTTGCAGCTTTTAAAGCAGGGGTCACCAACGTGGTGCCCGCGAGGACCTCATGAGTCGCCCGCGGGCCTGTTCTAAAAACAGCTCATAATAGTGAAAGTTACCAATGAATTGCATTTTTTTTGTCGCGATTCTTTTTTTAAATCACATTTGCATTGGTGTAAATTAGAAATGTTGGTACCCCAAAAGTAGCCCGCAGCTTCAAAAAGGTTGGTGACCCCTGTTTTAAAGTCACTGCAGCATCACTGATTCATCATGATTTATATCGCACACGTCTTGATTTATATTGCACACTGTTGTTTTCAACGTGTATGTGTGTGTGTTGGAATAGTGAGTGTGGGTGTTTAGTTCACTGACTACATAAAGTCAACACTAGTTATCAATTACTAGTCTTACAAGTCCAGCTCCAGTTTGCTTTAAATGGTTCGTTCTCTTAAGTCATGTTCTGTCACATGCAAAATTCTCACGTAAATTTGGTCAATAAGCAGAGTCATATCAGTTGGTGTCTAAAGAATACAGACTTCTTTTTGTGCTTTTAGTAGCTGTAGCATGGGTGATGACAAACTATCTAGCTTTAGTGCTCCTTACTCGACACAAGACAATTCCATCACCTCAAGGCATCTCTGTTTAACCCCCTGTTTCAGGAATGAGTGAGAAAGGTCATTGTTCATTTTAGCAATTGATATTGTATTACGAATAGTTTTACTTGATCTTACTTCATTAGATAGATCATAAACAAAACATCACAAACACCAAGGCATTGCCATATGCAGAGAGCGAATACTTTCTTTATAATTGTGCACACCATGCATTGTTTTGATGGCTTTTGTGTTCTCTCTCTTGTGGTCTCAATTGGTACTCTTTTGGTCTGCAAAATTTGAGAGATACTATGCGAAGGCATCACGGAGGGCAAGGTTTAGGAGAAAGACGTCAATTTCATGTAGAAGTGTACATTTTATCCAGAGATTTCCTTTTATTTATTTGTCTCCCACTGCCGAATTGCGGGTCGAGGTGGGTATTTAGCTGCTCATGCCAACTCCGACATGTGTTGCCCTTAGCAGAAACCTTTTTCACTCCTACACTCTGTACAAGTGCCTCTGTCTGCCACTCAGGGTCCTTACGCAGCATTTGAAAAGTGCACCCACAGCTGCAGACCTCACCAATTATTTTAATTACGCTTCATGTGATTTATTTTATTGGAACTGTCCATGTCTACAAGAGATCTTCAAAACCACTCGTCACGTTTCATATTTTGGTTGGAAACAGCAAGAGTGGGCGGAGTACTGGAATGATGCGATGATTACATTAGATTAGATTCAACTTTATTGCCATTGTGCAGAGTAAAGTACCCAGCCAATGAAATGCAGTTGATTGTATTGCTGTCGAGAAAGCAACAGTATGTTACACTAATGCACCAAAAAGAAAAGGAAAAGTAGTTTGTATATGTGGTTGAACTACACGTTTCTTCAGAATTTAGTGAAGTTTTCTGCTGATTTGTACTTATGCTAACATTCTAATCAGCCCTTCAAACAACATCCCACATCTTTAGTATAGTGCACAATTCAATCATTTCAAGTATACCAGACGAGGCAGCTGCTTTGCATGCAGCCTTTAGGAGGTAAAAATTATACAATTCAACTCACTTCCCCTCTTTTTCCAAGGGTTTATTTCCACCCACTCTTAAATTCCCTGTGTGTTATTACAGCTGTAAATTGTGGTGGGTGAAAACGGGCAATAACAAAAATTAAACAAAAATATCAGACTTTCCGAACTCTCCTTGCCCCCCAATATCTGTCAATGTATTGTATGTTTTTATAAATATATATAATTATAAATAATTTGTTCATTTGATATGAAAGTAATCTTTAGGTAGCCATGACAAAATAATTTATACAAAAAACACTAGTGTGTTCATTATGGTCTGAACTGTCTCACTAGAAAACACTCGTAATAGGATGTTGCTTTATTAGGTGGGTCATTTGCCATTCAAACTAATAGGAAGAGATGACACAACACCTTTAGCTTGTGTGTAAATATACCTTCATAAAAATTAAATATCGCTAATGATTTATGTTTGATTAATCTTGGACACTTTGTGACTTTTGAATCTTTATGTCGAATTTTGAATTTTATTTTTACCTGCTTTTTACACCCAGCTAAACTATTCCTCTTCATGTAACTTAATCAGTGCAGTGAAAGAAACATTTACACACACCAGTGAACACACACTAGGGTCAGCAGTGAGCACACATGCCTGGTGCATTGAGCACCAGGGGTTTGGTTGCCCTGGCTCATGCCTCAGTCATGAAGTTCAATTTTTATAGTCGAACTGGCAACCTTCCGATCACAAGCCCAGTTCTCGAATCACCAGGCCATGGCTACCCTTAATGTGTTTTGTTTGTGTCTGTTTGTAACCGGAAATTTGATAGTACATTAAGACCGATTTTTCAGAATGATAATCTCAATTCCAATAATCACGTCTGGCATGTAGTCATGTGTTCACATAAAGTAGTTAGCCATTTTCCATTAGCCATGATTGGCAGGTGTTAATTGTCTATCTGTGTGTGTGTTGTGTGTGTGTGTGTGTGTGTGTGTACGCCAATAGGATTCAGATGGATATTAAAAGAGCCCTGTACAGTTAAACCTGTCATGTTGAGCTACCTGTGTGCTGTGAGGATGCATAAAGAGACTTGCAGCATATCAAACAGGGGATAAATCATGAAGGGAGGCTGAGAGAAAAGGGGATGCCAGTATGAAGAGACGTGAGGGGTAACCTGCCCCAGGCAAAGGGATTCCACTGCTGCAGTGCTCAGCACTTATTGCAGCCACTCTCCCTCCGTCCACTGTGCTGCATCGAAGCATGATTTTACACCCACTATCCCCTCTGTCGTGCTTTCTCTTCGGTTCACGTTTTCACATTCTCAGAAGTCGCTTTTTTTATCTCTCCAGCTCACTCATTTCCTAATTTACATTCACTCGTCCTTTGTCTTAATGCAGCGGTATCCGAAGCCGATGTACCGCTGGATCCTGCTAATAGCAGCCGGTGTTTCTGCATCACCGTGCACAGCTGTAGTGAAGGGATTTTCCTCACGGATCGTTTAAGATCACACGGTGGTCTCCAGTAGCAAGATTATTCGGAAGGGATATTTTATACATTTTCAAATGGAATAATAGCAGTTCAGACCAAGCGGTTCAAAACCGAGAGGGTTCAAGGGCTCCACGGCGGCAACCTACCAGCAGTTCGGCTTCAGCCATTCTGATTACTAGTTAAGCCAAATTCCCTGACATCAGCATGACATTTTGTACTGGAGCCACTGTGTCTATGTGAAAGAGAATACGATTGAAATGCAGCTCACTTCATACTAGGGCTGACCGCAATTAATCGATTATTCGTTGGTCGACCAAAAAAATTAGTCTCGTCAAAGGACTTCTGGGACTTTTAATTTGAACGGCGTCACAAAGGAAGACGTGACACTCCATACCAGTAAGT
>JAOTRQ010093979.1:0-10610 GCA_028565875.1 Hoplisoma paleatum
CTACTAGTCGATTAGTTGGAGTAAATGACGACCACTGGTCCACCAACAAAATCCTTGGTTGTGGACAGCCCTAGTGTCTATATACTTTTAGGCATGTTACCTAGCGCTCTTTTGCTCAGTTCAGACTAGGACTTACTGGTCGGCCAGCCAAGCGATGAACCGTTCGGTCCGTGTGATGTTCCTGGGGTCTCTGAGCCTAAAAAAAACACACTTAACAATAAACAGCAGTTCAAGTGACTAACAGATTTAATAAATATAATTTTGTCCTTGAGAACCTGCCTGGTTATGATCAACTGCAATCAACGTTTAGTCAATGAAGCTAAAAGAGATCCAGATCAGTCATGTGATTTCCATTACTAGTGGATTACAGGATCATAGAGTGTATACGAGTGTGTTCACAAGTCCATAAACGGCTCCATTACACACAGACTCGGACCTCAATATGCAAATCGTATGATAGCACGGACGTGACATGTGTGTAGTCGGTGGACAAAACTTAAGCATATCAAACACACACACACACTATGTAGGACACACACTGCATGTGTGCATACATTCATGTCTTTTGTGCAAAGATTTACACATCGAACGTATTGTTTTTCTTTTAGTAGAGAACTATATATATGACGCGTGTATTCTTAACTTTATATTACATTTAAAACAGTAATAGTAACTTTTAAAATAGTAAATAGCTGTTTACTAATCGTACAAACTGAATGAATCGTGTATTTGATTGTGATATTATTCGGGCTCCTTTACTGCCACCGTGACAGTGATGAAAGTCACTTCGGGTGAAAAGTGTCTAAATGATAAGCGGCGTTGTGTTCCTTACTTGGTAGTGATGGAAGGCATGGGGATCTCCAAGAACTGCTCCTTGAGGGGTATGAAGGGCAGAAGTCCTGTGTAGAAAAGCCCCATGAGCAGCAGCACTCTGGGTAAACTGAACAGCAAAGGGATCTGTGGGTTCTATCAAAACAAGGTGTTATAAATTAGCATTGCCTAGTACTAGTGCACTTATTAAAGTGAATCCATTTGCCAGCTGAAGATCCAAAAATAAGTGACTTAACGTTGGACCATTTTATGAAATTAATTTTGAATAAATTCACTATTGCAAATATAACGTACCACTTTGTAACACTTCTGAACTATGACGTTGCTGGAGTTCCCCCATACAGTCAGATGTTCCCTGTCGTATTTGGTGACGAGATCAGAGACCTTCGGGAAAAAATCGAAGGCTTGTTTTTATGTGTATTTTTATCTAAGCAGGGACTTGAGCTGCAGAATCACTGCAGTAGAAACACACAAACCTTCCTGATGAGTGTGTCATTATTAACTTTGATGTCGACGTTAATGGGCGTGTTAGGAAAAGCCTCGAAGACGTCGCGCAGCAGTGGGATGTTTTTGTCTTCACCTCCTTCCACGAAACACTCTGTACACACACACCGAGCAAGACAGTCGTCTTTAATCAAGTTCAATACAGAGTAAAACTTTTACTCGGAACTGGATCACAACGTTCGAGAATAAGCTTTGTGAGAACATGTCCCATAACTGTTGTGGGTTTCCTCTAGGAAGTCCGATTTCCTCCCCATTAACTGAACGCTGGAACACTCACCTCTCTGAAAAGTCACACCAAGCGTACACAAGTAGGGTGGAAGATCCTGGAAAGAAAAATACAAATGTAGCAATACACATAAAACAAAGTGTGTGTGTGTGTGTGTGCAGCCCTACTGCCACTTGTAAGGTTTGTGCCTATGCTGTATACCCAGCAACCTCATTATTGCTGTGTTCTGGATCAGATCCGACGATCTACAAACTCAGCTGTCCATATACTTTTGGCCACATAGTCGATGTCATAGAATCGACACTGGACACACCAACAGTTGCCGTATCACTTACAGCATATGCCACGTCCGCCACGTTGGCACTAACGCCAGTCGACCTCTTCAAGTTGGAATCATGCAACACCACCACTTGCTCGTCCTGGGTCATGTGACAGTCCAGCTCCAGCATGTCGGTGCCGAGTTGTACGGCGCTGTAAATAAGAAGGAAGGGAAACGTTCAGGTGCTCTCAGGGGAGATTTGAAAGCGACTGAATGATGTTGGATTGTGACCGGTGAGGAAACGCACTGCCTGAAAGCTGCCATGGGGTTCTCCAGGTTCTCACCGGCACCCGGCACGTGAGAGAGAGAGAGAGAGAGAGAGAGAGAGAGAGAGAGAGAGAGAGAGAGAAGCAGACGTCAGAAAGTTGTGACATCATTACAACACTGTGAGCCCAAACTACGTTGCAGAAAAGCCCTAAAGAGACTCGATTTGACTGGGCAGTTTGAGTTGACGTTCCCCCGGTGCCGGTACGGGTGTCCTCCGGGTCTCCCGGCTTCCTCACACAGTCCAAAAACATGCCATCCGGTTCAGTGGAGGATGCATGGGGCTTTCTAGGAGTACGGCGCACCGAGGAACATTCACCTGACTTGTGTGACACGTGTGTATTGGACTTGTGGAGGAAACCGGAGCACCCACAGGAAACCCACGCAGAAGGGGGTCCAAGTCGCCCCCGTCTTGCCTCGATGACAGCTTTGCACGGCTCGGCTCGACTGGACAGGGAACCACCGGGGAACGCTTCTCTAACACTATCGATGGAGTTTCCCAGAGGTGCTGAGCACTTGTTGACCGCTTTGCCTTCACACAATGTACTGGGTTAAGGTCATGTGACCCAGCACTCCGTCACTGTCTTTGATTAGTCCTGTAAACTCTGGAGGTGTTTAGGATGGACGAAAAGAAACGAAATAACCAGATAAACCTCGATAAGTTGCTTTAAACTCACCGCCGCGGTGTGAAATGTGTCTGCAGCGGAAACTCGGTCTCTTCCTGCGGTGCAGCAACGAAGGACATTTCAGTAATAACACGGATGTGAGCACGTAGCCCGTAACCGTCGATAACACACAGATCGCCGCACTCATACTCGCGTACACTTAGCCGGAACTAGCCGGATTAGCCGTGGCTGCTAAGTGGAGCTTTCACACCGGCCGGCTTTACACACCGCTGCCGCCGACCGACTAAGCGAACCGATCCCAGTTTAACCGCCCCTATTCGTCACAAGTTATTGCTTATCCAGCAATCTTATAATCCTATAATCTTATCTAACATCCAACTATCACCGCCGTTAATTAACTTTTAAATCTCACTGTCTGAAAGATAAAAAAAGATCAAGTCCGGCTTGATCTGTCATGTTTAGCTCAGTCACACCATCACGGTTGTTTTGTTTCACGAGCATTCTGATTGGTCAAAGAAATTTGACACCTTTGTTCTTGATTGGTCGAATAAAAGAGAATAAACCGGCCAATCAGAGCCAGTGTGTGTGGATTATATAAACACGCCAATTTAAGCGCCGTTAAATAAACGCGTAACGAAATCGGAATGACTAGTTGATAATGTTAGAGCGATAAGTCAGCCATTAAGCAATATGGTCAAATGCTATGAACGACGTGGCCACCAGGGGGCGCCACATAATCGGGGATGAAATATCTTCTATGTAATTACTGTGTAGTAAATAGTTATTAAGATTAACTCCTAAAAATGACAAATTATTATAAATTCAAACGTAAAAGAATGCCCAATATTAAGCATACAACAAATAGCCAGTTATTTTATTTAATTAATGAACAGTTTATTATAACGATTGCATAATGCTGATGTAGCTTGTGTATATTATGCGCCAACAGTGTGGGTATTAATTTTGGATGTTTATGACATATTTATAATTTGTTCTAGTTTATTCACGTATTTGTTTTTTTAATTATTATTTTGTGCTATTTTAAGTGTACTTATATTGTAGACATACGTTGTTAAGCATGTACATTGGATGACATGCAAGCGTAACACTAGCAAATAATGCTAAAAACAATATATATTGGTATATATGTCTATCAAATATATAATAAATCATGGCTGTGTGTACATTGTGAGAAAGGTTCTTCACAATAGTTTGTGTACTGACTCTGATACTCTTGTGTACTGTTTTGCCCTTTGTACCATTGCATTGTGTTTTATGATGAAACCTTTTCAGCTCGTATCAAATCACGTGTTTCAACATCAATTTACTTGTAAAAACAGCATCTAATATTAGTTTCTCTTGTTCTCTGTTTAATTCACGCTCACTTATTAGTTGGCACAGTACAGACACTTAATGATTGTGCGTCCATCTTTGATTTCTGTATGGAGCTAAACTAAAATTCCCTCTAATTGTTCCGGTACATGAACATTTGATCTGTGTGGTTGTTACCACGACCCGGTCACTTGAAGAGAAAGAGAACATCTACTAGTTCTCTCCAGACACAAGTGTGCGAGAGGTCAGTGAATCGGCAACAGTCAAAGTTCACTGGCAATCATAAATGAAGTCGACACAAATCTGTCTCACACACCACAAGAGAGAGAGAAAAAAACTTCAGAATGTTCACAGACTAAATGTTTTAACAGAATATTCTGCTGAAAGGATTCATCTAGTGGTTGTTTTGAAAGGACACAAATGTCATCCAAGCTTAAAGAAGCTATTCGAGAATGGGAAAGTCTGGAGAAAGAGTTCCAAAGAATTCAAGTAAGATTTCAAACATTTGTTAATGTAAAATCATTTGTTTAGTGCCACATTAGAGACACGTTTGGATAACGGGTCATAAATACTTAATGTATCTTACTTAATGAACTATGGAAATTATGTTTATATATTTATGTTTCGTTTGCTCTGATATTGTTGTTCTTTACTAAAACATTGTTAATGATTGAAGTTCTTTAGCTTGCATCATCTCTTTCCCCGTAATTATAATTAACCAACTAGTAAATAACACATTATGATCTTTTATATTAAGGACACTCATCGACTGTATATGCAAAAGCTGGATGAAGTCTCCACGCTCCAGAACAGCTTTACGGCCTCGATCACTCACCAAAGAAGGAGTTTAAAGGATGTGTCTCAGTCTCTAAAGAAGTAAGAGGTCAATATACAATACAGCCAAACGTTTGTTTGTTTTGACATCTGACCATAAGCTTGTTGTTTGTTCTATTGAGAAGCACGATGGATTTCTACACATCTTAGGAATTATTTCTCCACATTTAACTCAATCAGTGCAGTGAAACACACATTTACACACACAAGTGAACACACACTAGGGGGCAGCAGTGAGCACAAGTGCAGAGGGTAGCCAGTTCTCTGACCACCAGCACACCTCTGCATCAGAACGCTGGAGATCCACGAGCGCTTCGTCTCTCCATTGTAATCACATTTCTAATCTGTCATTTCAGAATCGGGAAAGGTTTGACAGAAGATGAAACAAAACATGTGGAAAAAATCAAAGAGCATCTCCGAGAGAGACCGAACTTATTTCAACAGATGGAAGCTTTTCTTCCCAAGAAAAATGGGTAATACAAAATATCAAGCTGAAATATGATTCGATGATGTGGTTTTTAGTTCCCTATGTTCTTTGATATATATTTTTTCAATGTTTTATTTTCTAAAGGCTCTATCTCAGTCTTGTACTTGGGAACGTAAACGTCAATCTTCTGAGCAAAAAGTCAAAGTAAGGCACATTTATGCGTGCACATTTGTTCCTGTTCTGAAATACTGGCTGCTGCATTTGTCTTTGTTATGTGGATGTCTCTGTTCATTAAGAGAGAAAGCATTTCTGTGCTGGATTGATTGTTCCAATAGGTGGGGGGTATGATGTAAAATAATTCTTGGCCTTTTTCTTTAGGGCTGCTTACAAGGATGAATATGAGAAATTCAAACTGTTTGTGACGGTGATTCTGCTGCTGCTCGGGTTCATCTGTCAGTTCTTCACCTACAGGTACTTCGGAATAGAATAAAATGCTTTAATTTGTCTTTGCACACACACTCACATACACACACACACACAGAGAGAGAGGTGTACAGTAAAATAAAAATGATTTTATCATATATCCCAACTTGTGTAAGTTGGGATCAGAGAACATGGTCAGCCTCATGTTCAAGGATCCAACACTGGCTGGATTTGAATAAACTGTAAAAATCCTTCTTAATTATCCACTTCAGGGATTTCAGTGTCGCATTGGCAATTCTTTTTCCAGTGAGAATGGATCCCTGTGCATTGATTGCATCACAGTTTTGCAAGCTTGGCGTGGATGGATTGAGAGATAAGATTGCTGCCGATCAATCTAGAGCTATAATCCAATAAATGACATTTCAACAGACGATTGCTTTAATGGCTCTCGCATCATTTAGTCCACAACATGATTAGAAAAAGTTATAACCCATTGTTGTGTACAATAGTCTACATTTCTCGAGTTAGTGTAGAAGCACTGAAGTGGCATTTTTGTACAATGACACAAGGCTGCAAACTTGTTATTCTAGGCATTTCTGAAGCTCATTTCATTGTAAGACGGTGGGAAGTAAGTGCCACGGTTCTCTCAGTGTGAGATCTCTGATTGACTGAACAGCAGGAAGTATTGCGGAGGAGTCGAATCAAGCTTGTAATTATTAGTCCTGTAACAAATCATTAAAGATTTTTGTCACATCTGATCCGTCATGTAGTAAATATCACAAAACAGTTTAATAGAGTGAATGAAACTGAGGGCAAATCGTGGAAAGTCCACATGCTTCCCAACAAACTGACAGGACGAGGATCAGCCTGGTTCCAGTCTGGAACGGTGATGGTTATCTGGTTAAGGTGCTGGAATGTGGAATGATGGAAGAATACATTTTCATTCTCCAACACACAACTGCAGCTGTATTTGTATCATGCATAATTTATCTGAGTGGGTTTATTGGATCGTAAAACATGCACCGATGTACGTATTTGCTTGTTATGTTATGTAGGTTTGTGGATGCGCTTCTGAACTTCCTCCTGGTCTGGTACTACTGCACATTAACAATTCGTGAGAGCATTCTCATCAGTAATGGATCCAGGTTGGTTAATTTTGGTCGTCATGGCCTAGAGACTTAGGATCTAATACCTTACTATTGTCGATGAATAACTGCTCATTGCTTATACAGTATAACATAGATATGAATTTTTATTTTAGGATTAAGGGTTGGTGGGTCGTCCATCACTACATATCAGCATTTCTATCTGGTGTGATGCTGACTTGGTAAGTTTACAGCTAATCAGGTAACACGTTCTGCTCTCCATTTATTCATCAGTCCATCATCACATTCCTGATCTCTTGATCTCCTGATGTCTGCAGTATGTTAGTCGTATGTTAAACTGTTTCTCCTCAGGCCTGATGGTGAAATGTACCAGATGTTCAGAAAGCAATTTCTCGCCTATTGCTTGTATCAAAGTAAGTATTTAACAACATATTCAATGTTAGATTGTTTAGTATATGGAAATAATAATTAGTACTTCTTTTTTTGACAGGCTTCGTGCAATTCCTTCAGTATTATTATCAAAGTGGATGTCTTTACAGACTGAAGGCTCTCGGGGAAAGACACAACTTGGACTTGACAGTGGGTAAGAGGATAAATTAATAACACTTAGTTTGGGTAAAACAGGGGTCTGATTACTGGTTATTACTTTACAGAGGGATTTCAGTCATGGATGTGGCGAGGACTGACTTTTCTGCTGCCCTTTCTATTCTTCGGTCATGTAAGTTTGCCTAATTTCTTCTGGTCTAAGAGCTAAAAGCATTTCTATTTGTAATTACTGATTTGATTTAAATTAAATCATAAAAAATTGGTGTGCTCTTTTAGTTCCATCAATGCTTGTGTAGTTCTTGGTAAAGTAAAAATGAACACGAGACATACGTTTTGTAATCGTCTTATTCCGTTGTATGTCTCAGTTTTGGCAGTTTTATAATGGCGTCTCACTGTTTAGAATGGCCCGGCTTCCTGAATGTAAAGAGTGGCAGGTGAGACATTTAAATTAAAATGTTTAAACACATTTTTAACATTGTGTTTTTATTTGGAACGAGTGATAAAAGTCAAGTGATGATGTCACTATGTTGACACGGTAGTTCACACAGCACATTGGTATCATTCTGACAGCAACACGGTTGACATCTCTATGATACTTTAGGACCTCATTGCAAGGCAAATCAGTCACCATCATCAGTGTCACAAATTTGATTAAAAAATCACTAATTATCTCAGATAAGCAGTCCTCTGTGCCGTGGAGGCCCTAAAAATGATCAAACGTTTGTCATGTAATAAAAGAAACTGATAAAGTGTCAACAAAGAAGATATCACATATGAATTTTTGTACTACTCTTAAGGCTTACCGTTATTTTGTTCTCTTTGGCAGGTTTCTATGTGTGGACTTTGCTTTTTAGTATTATTTACAGGCAACTTCTTCACTACATTAGCAGTAGTGCGTCACAAGCATCAGAAAAAGAGTTCGTAAAGTGGAAAGATTTATTATCCTTGAAGCATTTGAATGCAAATATACAATGCATTTGGATTTACACTCCATTCACCACTCAGTAGAATGTATAGAAAGTTAGTTGAAAAGATGTCATAGTATGTGTAAGTATGTATGATTTAATAAAAATATCCCAATCGTTGTTTGAAGAACTGTAACTTTGTGTAACTTTATTAAACATAGGTTATTTGTGCTTGTAAAAAAGAATAATCTCTAAATTATTAAACTCAGATTCACTAGTTATGACTTGTCTGTGCTAAACAAAGACTGAATAAGATGGATTTTATCTTTACTTTGACGTTTATGATTGGCATTGAGTTGAAGCAAAAATAAACGATGATTTTACACAATTCTGGTTGATTTTTGAATTTATTTTCTACGTATTGTTCTCTAAGTCTGTCACGTTTTAAAGTGGGAACACACGTCACAATACTTCTTTGTCCTAAACACTTTCAACTTACTTATTTGGACTTACACATGTTATTACGGTTTTTGTTCTTAATTAATTGAAGGGTAGTGCAGTGATTAGTTACTTAAAATTTAATTGACTGATTCAATACTGCGCTCGATTAGTTTCGTTCTCTTTCGCTCGACTTGACATCTTTAAAATCTTTAGGATGAATGGAACAGTTAAATAAGAGAAAAAAGGTTTTAAAATACACCCAAATCTTTTTGTTAGCATTTACAAAAAAAGAGGGGAAAGAATAAATCCATAGACACGATGGGTATTTACATAATTATGGGTTGTCGTGTTACTTTACCAATAATTGTAAAGTTGTATACATTTACTTTGTAAATTTTACTTTATAAATGTACTTTCCACATTGTGTTAGCATGTAGCATTCAGTTAGCACGTTAGCATTTGCGTCACAAGTCTGACGTTTTACGTAATGACGTAACGTCTACCCCGGCCCCACTCCTTTCCTCCCATGATTCCACTATCAAAACAACATGGCGGCGTCCTGATGGTGTAGGATCGGGTCGTTTACACGAACTTATCTGCACGTTATATGAAATTTGACGGTGTTTATTTGACACCCAGCTCGTCTTTAAGTATTTACGATGTTGTTTTTATTATTTATGGTTAATTTGCGGCGTTGCGTCGCGACACTTGATTCAGCAGGTGAGTCGCGTTAGCATGTTAGCATGTTAGCATCGCGTCCTGCACCTTGCAGCTGTTTAGTTGATTAGATTCACAAACGTTTATTTGCTAAATAAACACGAGTGTGTAGTAACGGCAGCGCGGTTTTACAGTTAAATCATATTTTAACTTGATTTATCTTCTTTTTGAGACCTATTTTTTCAAATCCCACCTTTGTTTATATTCCACCCGTTTCCACAACCCACCCGTTTCCAAAACCCACCCATATTTGTGATCAAATTATATGTCATAAATGTTCGGTTTCGGTTGTACAAACGTTCTGACTGCTGCTTTATTGTTAAACCACTGAAGCAGGAGTTATTAGTCAGAAGGTACTGCCCCCTAGTGTTTGTATTTCACTGCACAGATTGGGTTAAATGTGTAGGATTGTAAAATCAACAGTGGTGAAACATCTCATTAGAAGAAATTATTCCGCTTTCATTTGATTTGCTGTCCAAATAACACAATTGTTTTTATTTGTTTGTTGTAAAGACCCTCCGGGAAGCGTCTGGGTTCACGCTGAATCTTGGCTTTCGGCCGTGTGGCAAAACCGACTGTTTGTGTACACCGCCGCGGCAGTCGTCATCGGATTATGGTTCAGTCTGAACGCCCTTAAAAAGGTATGAAGGTCACACGCTTCATTTTAGCAAAAAAAGTGGTAAAAAGAAAGAAAGATCGTTTCCATCATCGGAATGGAGTGTCGTATTAGGCAGGTCCTAATTTACTGTCCCGAATATCTACACGAGCGGTGAAGGCCGACGCTTAAGCGGATGTTTACTGTTGTGTTTGTAGAAGACTGAAGTTCAACCTCGTCCTGCTAAAACCGGGAAGACGGAAGAAACATCCGAGAAAGAAAATGACATCCATGTTGCAGGAGTTCGGATTTTCTACGGGTCACAGACAGGAACTGCAAAGGTTTGTATATCTCTCTCTATTTTACCCTTCAGTCGACTTTGACCCTGGGTTCCTCTGTGGACCGTTATCGATCCACAGAGTATCTCGGCAATTACATTTACAGGGTAGGTTGCCAGGTCTTTCCCCAACCCTGTATCTCTACATGGATCTTGTGTGTGACTACTGGACAATTT
>JAOTRQ010093990.1:0-10609 GCA_028565875.1 Hoplisoma paleatum
GATACTCTGGGGATCGGTAACGGTCCACAGAGTAACCCAGGGTCGAATTCGACTGAAGGGTAAAATAGATAGAATAAATAAATTAATGTAAATAATAAAGAAGTTGTTTTTGCTGAAACGTGTTGATTTAACAACCGACAGGGTGCCCCAATACATTTGTATATCTAGTGTTCAGAGAAAAAGGTTTCTGTTGCTGCCCCAGGCTCTGTAAACACGCAAGAAAACAAACAAAGGCAAATTTAATCCAATCAGCACTGTACCATCAATAATGTTGACATATCCACATTATATTTGGATGTTAACGTTACTGTTTAAGTAAACTTAATCTTTCCTTTGAGAATAAAGCGCAATATGAAATGTGCTCATGCTAATATAATTAAATCAAATAAAGCACCACCAAATATCTTTCAATTTGATAGAAAATACTAAAAAAGCCATACGTCTTCTATAGAAAGAATACCACAAAAATGTTTACAGGTGTGTTTCACTAATACATGTATTAAAGATCTAATTAGTACCCACTTTGTTTAAGCAATAGGCTTTCAGTGTTTCTGAAGCGGAAGTAAAACTGATGCTTTATCCTTACCTGTGTGGGAAGCGTTATGTCCAGTGTGTCTTATTATGTGTCTGATTTAGTTTAGTGAAATGGCTATGAGACACATTATTATTCCATAAATGCTATTATCCAATAATTCCTGCTAATATTAAATGTCAGCATTATTTTAGGTTTTATGCGTCATTTAAATTTGGTCAGTTATTTTATGGCCTGGTGTCACTTTTGTAATGTTTCCATATATTAAAGGTAATTGCTTCTTTGCTTCACGGCATTTCCACTCTCTGAATGTTTCATAGGAAACCTCCACTTTCAGAGAGTACAGGAAACATGAAATGTGGACTGGTGTGCTGAGTTGAGATTACCATTTTCCATGATACTGTGAGAACACCTTAGTAACAGTATAATAACATAATAGTAATTTTTTTCTATTTTTCCTGCTTTGGATAAATACCATCTGTAGTAGTTGGCCTGACAATATGCGTATATTATTTTACTTCTCAAGTTTTTGTCCAAGCAACAAAATAGAATGTTTATCTATCTACTTTAAGAAGAAAGAAAGAAAAAAATCTAAATCTAACATATCTAGATTTTACATTTATATTTAAATTGTTTTCATATTTTTCCCTTTTGAATAGATAAATACAAAATGTTAATATTTGAAAGTAAACTTTCAGCTAGTCTGCATGGCCCTACCTTGGGTTAAAACATTATAAAACACACAGTAACTTGGTAACAGTTTTTTATTTGTTACAGCTTATTAAAAACATCAAGTGTTGCATCACCAAAAGATGAGATTTCTTTGTATCAAGCAGCAATTGAGTTTGGAATAAAGTAAGTAGGACGTTACAATTGAGAAAACCTTTGAAAAATGAAAAGTGTTTTAGTTATTATTTGCTGGATATATGTGCTTACCACCTTAAGGCATATGAGCCAATGTTCAGACAACCGGTTAATCAACCACCATGAATTTTTACAATCTCCTAGAGTGGGGTTCAAACTTGGGGCATGGTAAGTGAGAGCATTATGCTCTGTACTGTCGTTTAAGGTTTGGGAGCTGCATCTACACACTAGGGTTTTATTCTTTCATGAAACTGAAATGTGGAATGAAACTAGAACAAGAATTACAAAATGAATACAATTTTTTTCTATATAGTGCAAATCTGGTGGCACTTAGCCTTTTCTAAAGGGTCAATGATTGACCTCCAGGAGGTCTTAACCTTAACCAGTCTCAGTGAAACTGACCTATGGGTCAGCAGTCTCACAAATGAGCTATTTCATTTGTTTATGACTATGTTTATCAGTGGATAACCGACAAATATGTAATGCCTTCAAGATGTCATAAATCTTGCTTTCAAAATAAGCTTTGTGGCTCCTATTTAACTGAAATTACATTGGCTAACTTATGCAAGGAATGTTGTTTAATGAAATGTCTTATTTCTTGTTTTTGTTTTGTTGTCTATTAGGCAGTTGCTGAGTCATATTGTACAGTTGCAACAAAGCGCAAACAAGGCACAACCCACGATACAGCACTATCCATGTTTGTGTTCCACCTCCATCATCTAAATGCAGTCCATCTTCGCAGGTCTTGTGCAAAGCCTTGTTCCAGGAGTCACTGTGGGTTTTCTAATGGATTAACGTTTAGTCTAATATAGGAGTTTACTTTAGGCCAGAGCAGACAGAGCCACCATATAGCTAGTAAACTGTTTTATGTAGCAGGAATATCTACATGTACTTTATGCCCACTATCTTTATCTAACCTTGTATAGGCTGTTTGTTCTTGCACAAGATAATGGTGGCATGTTTTTGTGTTATGGCATCTATCTCCTAATGCTCTACCAAATCTGTTTTGGTTTTACAGTCTGAACTTGTTAACATGCAGTAAAACCAAGTTTACATCACTTATGAATTAGACTGATTAGAATGTTAAAATATAGTAATGTACCTACTGTACAGAAGATCTGTTGTTTTAATTTTATTACAGTCAGGCTTGTTGTTTTAACTGTTATTTATAAAATAAAATTATTACTAATATATCAATGGAATGGGTTGTCTTCTTGATACAATCCTCCTATTTATCCAGATGTGGGACAGGCAAGTTCGGACTGTCAGCTTTGGTGTGCTAGCGGAAAATCCTACTAACTCCACCTGGGTGATAAAATAATATCTCAATATGCTGAGAAATGTATTATTATTATATTACAATTTCAATCTTTAAAGACTGTTTGTTTGCTCCTTCTTAGTGTTTATTCTGTTTTTAATCAGATTAGGCTGGTTTGATTTAGTTACAGTAAACATTTTGGCATTTGGGTTTTTATTTATTTATTTATTTTCTTGGTTAAGTAAAATACACTCAAGCACAGTGACAAAGGGCAACAGCTTTCAAAGGATATCGTGTTACAGCCTACAGCTAGCCTTGTCTGGGAAAGGAGACCACAGGAGGCCAGCCACTGTGCAGATAAGCACAGCAAGGAATAATGGACAACAAGATGCAACCATCTCCACTTTGCATTACAATACTTCTGATGGAAGTGTCCACACTTCTGATGGAAGGTCACATGTCGTTGCCAAATAAAGACACAAATGCTTTAAATATTTATATACAGGCAGCTATAATTATAGTATATGGGGTTACGGATTAAGCCGTCGCTTACATACATTGTGTGCCTTTTCTTTTGGTTTTCTTCCTCATACCCACTTACCACATGTGTGCTAAGCAGGAAATGTCATCATAAGACAATGGGCTAGTTATTAATATGATTGTAAATGACAAGTGTGATTTGACCAATCTAAATATGAAAAATCTATCTGGTTTTATTTTGACCTAGTGATGGATTGATAAATCACTCTGGATTTACACTTTCTAAGTTGTTCTCCGTTTGTAAACCAAAATGTTATTGAGTCCCTGCAAAATAAAAGATCCAACTAAAAACAACTGAGCAAAACACACCCTAAGCTGGTTGGCTATTTCTTGTTAACTGCTTTTGACCAGCATATGGTGTTTTTAAGATGGTCCTGAACTAATTTTGTAGCAGGGAATAAAGCAATTTGAACTGAATTGTGCGATTTGTTTTGATCGTTCGACACTACTTTATTGTTTTGTATCTGCATGTGCTTTGTGTATTTTTGTTCTTAATCATGACCGTGCTGACAGTTTAACATTAAATTAGCTGGTCATTAAGAAATAAAATACCCAAATACTGATAAAGAGTTAGTTAACCAGCATGGGGTGTGTTTTGACCAGCTTGATTAGTTTTAGCATGATTTATTAATCTGAGAGTGTTTGTATAAAACAAACTAGACTTTTTTAGGACGTTCTTAAGTTCCTCAACCTATTTATTCTTTCAAACGCCCAAAACAACAATGTCTCTAACGGAAACAAGGAATAAGAGCGTTATAAGGCTGTTATAGGTGGTGAGACTTGAGTCGAACACACACTCGTTACGGTCCAGACAGTAAAGAATGTAGTTTCTCTCAGGAGGGATTTGGGAGGGGAGGATCTACACCAATGGGCTCACTGTAGACTTAATGTCATTTGACTGTGTTTCAGATTCGGGACATTAGACAGAGAGATCAGCAGTAAGCAGTAAAAGCTACAGCCGACGGTTCGAACTTTCTCTTGTTATATTGTATATGTAGCTATGAACTGAGTTAATGGAGGTGAGAGTGGAACATGCAGCTCAGTGCTGGACACTGGAGGAATAAGTTCGGCTGGATACTGGACGCGGCGCATTGATCAACACAACCGGAGCACAACCTTTTCTAATGAGACTCAAGCGCAACTCTTCTAACGGACTATTCAACACGGAATTTTTGCAAAACCTACCAAAAGTTAAAGGTAAGTGCTTAAATTCACGCATGTATCTAAGTTTTATTTGAAAAGACATCTGAATGGGACTTTACAGCTGTCACCAACCTGAAAGTGGAAAACGGTCAGTTTTGATGTGCATTTTTAATGAGACTTAATGGTTGTGTAATTATAAAGTCTATCTAGTCTTCTATTTTCTTCAAAAGCTGCTTTAAAGCAAATAGGCTCATTAAAATAAATGAGTTAAATTCATCCTTAGGATCTAAGACTGAAATTTGTGTGGAGGGGATTTTTAAATGATATGGCGACTGCAGTTTGCAACAATGGATAAATAAATGAATAAATGTGTTAAAAAACCAGTAGAATAATGAATGGTCAGTATATATTTGGTATGACTTATTATATTAATTAAGTCAATGGCTTACTCTTAAGCATGTAAGCATTACATTTAAGCACTAGATTAAGAAAATGTACAATTTACCACTTGATCCTCCTAAAATCATTTGATCTTAATTATGTTTTTACTCCTCATTCATATAGGCCAGATTCATGTATAGAATATGTAATTCAAAAAACATGGCATTGACTTAAATAATGTACGGTATCTTAATTCATGTTGTTATTGATTATTATTTATGTAAAAGCTATTTCTAAAAACGATGCCAAGTCTGACTTTACTGCAAATTACAGACAATTTGATATTTGGTTTATCTCGTCGTTTTAGTTTCACAGTTTCAGCTAGTAGAATGAACAATAAACCATTTGATATTCACCCGAGAGCAACTTTTGGATTAAGCAATGCAGAACAACATGAAACTGTGCTGAATCTTTACATCTTTGATGCATCACATCTCGACTAGACTGTACGTAAATGTGCCAGAGCTACATACAGCGGATTTAAAGGTGTGTGCTTACATACAATCAGCATGTGCTGGGGCTCAGCTGTTGCCTGTCACTTTGGTGCCAACTGCTCTTTGCAGGGTGCCATACCCATTAGTCATTTAAAGCTTAACATAAGCCTTATGTGTGGTTCATATTCTACAAAAAAGTACAATTCCCTTGAGAATGATTATCCAGAAAGTAAATATAGTTGTTAATTTATTTCATTCCATTAGTAGAATTACTATCACTGTAAACCACATACAGTAAACCGTATGTGCTGATCACTATCCCCAAAGAAACTATTAATTCTCTAGTAACTAGTAATTCATAAAAACAAAGGCTATTATCTAGGTCAGGAATAACAGAAACACTACTTTTTCAGTGTGGGGGAAATCCACCTAAAACCATAGATAGACAATGTTTATCTAAATCCCCACAGGCTTTCCTTAATGAGCCCTATCCCAAAATTGCTGTAAACGACACTGTTGTGAGGACCCGACAAAAGATGTTTGTCTAGTTGCAGCGGAGTTCCAGTCAATAATGGCGAGAAATGTTATAGGGGAATAAATAAATAAATTATATATATATTCTTTATTATTCAGTCAGATAAAGTCAGGTAAACTCAAAATGTTTTAGCATAGTTTTGGTTAATCAGCAGTCACTCTGGTGTCATGATCTTCAGGTATGGGCCTTTTTTGTATAGAGTTTGCATGTTTAATCTGTACCCATGT
Source organism: Hoplisoma paleatum (assembly GCA_028565875.1). Classification (NCBI taxonomy): domain Eukaryota; kingdom Metazoa; phylum Chordata; class Actinopteri; order Siluriformes; family Callichthyidae; genus Hoplisoma; species Hoplisoma paleatum. The sequence goes on from JAOTRQ010093990.1 coordinate 5,975, forward strand.
TGGATTCCTCCCACAGTTCAAAAACATGCCACCAGGTTAATTAGAGAAATTTTAGATACGTTTTTTAGGTACCTAGACTCTCGGATGCATAAAGTGGTGCATTGTAGTGACGATCCCATGCCTATGTACATAAGTGGTTTGTGTCAGGATGGTCATCCGGCATTAAATCTATGCCACGTTGATGTTTGCGGACTATGGTCTTCTGTGACAACCCCTAATAAGAGCAGCTAAAGGAGGAAGAAACCCAATAAATGTCCCGCAGTCAGATGCATCATTTATCAACTCTTTTTTAAACAGTACATCAACTACATAATTTTACTAGCTTATTTTGAGTTATTTTCAGCAGTCAATTTCTGTTTCACGGTTTTATCTAAACTTAGTCTTTTTGTGCCCTCCAGTGGTTATACTGAATATTACATGTACTTATTTACATCTAATAATGCATGTGACTATTTTACACAGTAATGTATAACCATCTGGTGACTATACTGCAAATGTTTAATAATATTAAATTATATTAACAATAGTGTTTAATAACTTATTTTTTTAAATGTTATAACATTTTTATGTAGTACTTTTTTGACCAAATATTTACATAGTTAAACATAGTTTAGCAAAAAGCTGCTTTGTAATACTACATCTCTAAGATCTATTTGTTTTTAATCAGTATAATAGCATTATTCTGGATTTATTATTATTATTATTAATATTATTATTATGTTTTCCAATAGAGTTTTAGTGATAAAGCAGAGTATAAAAAATATTTATAGAGACATCAATATGATGGAAAGCCTGCTGTGTTAGTGCTTTAATTAAAGCAAGATTTCATTATAAAGTGATTATTAAATATGAATATGTAACTGCATACCTACCAAATAAACCTGAATTAAAGAGGTACCTGTTACAATGAATGACTGTACATACAATAGCGGCAGTTCTTAGTACTCACATTTTTCATTGGGCTTATTTGATATAGGTTTTATATTGGCATTTTAGTATACCTAATATATTAAATATGAAAAATGGGTGAAATATCTAATGAGTGAAAGGTACTACATATTAATTACAGCTCATCTTAAATCTCACACTATGAACTTTAAAATGAATACTTCATTTGGGAAGGTGCTAGATTGGCCTGAGATTAGAAAAACACGTCTACTCTACATGACAATGTACACAGATGGAACATGGTGTGTGTATGTGACTGCCATAAGAGACGACGGCTTATCCCAGATGCCAGCATGTGTACATCTTGATGTTGATTTAAAGCTTGGACTGGGGCAACATACACAGAGTGTCGTTTGTGTGGGCCAGAATTAATCACAGATTGCCAGCTTGTTTCACTAACTCAAACCCAGACCTTCTGGCACAAGTTTTACAGTTCGTCTAGGAGAGACCAGAAATAAAAAAGGGGAAAAGAAGAGCAGGCGAATAAACTTGTGGCACTGGGAATAACGCTGTCTTTCATAGTTGAGACGAGAAGCAGCCATGGCGCTTCCATGCTGGATGGTCTTGGATGTGTGGCTTGTTCAGCTGATGGTGGTCCTTGTGTATATGGATTCTTGGTGCTATGTAAATTGCTTCTCGGGTACATAGAAGGTATCACAGTGTGGTCAGTTGATTGGAAGAAAAACAAACTTTTCTGGAACTCATACAAGCTCAGGGACTTTCTGACACACAGTGAAGTCACAACCTTTTACTAACTAGCATGAAACCACGCTATTGTGAAAAAAATCTATTTATTTTAATTACATTTATAAGACACTTTTGTAAAAGCGACTTTTTGGTGTAGTTGATTACATTCTGACAGTTATCAATGACCGTCTAGTTCCAGTACTTGAAACACTGAGTTAATATAAAGAAGACATTTTGTCATATCCTGTCAGAATTGTGTTTACTATCCAAATGGAAGCCTTGATTAGGACAGTTACAGCCTACGTGGATATGCAGTCCAAATACAATATCAATGGTGGTATTGGCCAAGCAGGATTATAGACACAGACATTATGAGTCTGTTTTAAGGGGGTGACGATGGCTAAAGCCCTATGATGGATTGGTGCCGTGTCCAGAGTAATTCCATCATGGTCCCAGTGTTTTCATCGTATAGAAAATTAGCCAGTTACAAATTAAATAAACAATTTCATACTTGCAGAAGAATTTCACACATTAGATTGTAATGTGTTTTTCAATAGTTTATCCATATGGTTAACGTCTGACATCCTTGCTATTGTTTGAAAACTAGAGAAACTGGAACCTTAATGTATCAGAGTTTTATAGAAAAAAAACAATAACAGACATATTAAATTTTCTTGTAGTTTGTGTTTTGCCTTTATATTTAAGTCAGGCAAAATCTGTCTGTGTCATCTTTTAGCAAACAATGGTTCAGCTGTTCTACGTAAGTAACGTGAAGAGCACATGCTCATGTTACTGACCACTAATATGGACTCATTTGTCATATGAGCTAATGTTGATTACTTACATTAGGAGTGGAATGTCAGATTGATATGATATGCCATAAGAATTACACTTCACTATACCGAACAAAGTGAGAGTTTATAATGAGATTTATAGAAGATTATAGAGATGAATAAGAACAATTACTTTTTCACATGTTTAAGAGTGTTCACTGGGATTTCTTAAAAGAAGCATATTTGTATTATCAGTTGTTTAGTAAAATGATATATTTTAAAATACAATCATTATATAATATTGCATATATTATATAAAAGTACAAAATGAATCCTGAACTGAGTAGTCAGTATTGTTACAACACTTCAAAAGCACAACAATTTCCAGTGTCTCATTTTGTATGGTTAACTCTGGCCAGCTATTGTTGATGTTGCTGATGCCCGGGATGTGATATTGCTGGATCTCTGAGACACACAGACATCGATTTGGATTAATAATGATTAGACCTCGTTGGACCATTGGCCATTCTTGAACTGCATTGAGACCTACATGGTAACAACAATAGTGTGTTGTTGTATAACTATTAGAATGTAACAGTACAGTTGTGCTGCTTGGTTTTGTACACACAGTATCAATGCTGAAAGGGAAATCATTTTACAACAGCAAATTTAGAGCCAACATCATTCTAAATATAATTATTTAATCAGAATATAAAAGACTATATGAACACATATTGTTCACATAAAAAGGAAATTAATCCAGTCACCAGTTGTGACACATGTTCTGTCAATGACTCCTCCTTTTTTCATTGCACAAGATGAGTATTAAGCAGAGTTACTGAATGACTTTAATTATCCTCGTCTTATTATACAGGAGATCGGCTAGCCAGGGTTGTCGTGATAAATCTTCTGACATTCCTTTACTCAGATGAGCCAATGATTGATCATATAGAAGGGTGACCTGCCGGTAGCAAATCTAATATTTAAACTGGCAGGATTGAATTGTCAGCTCTGCCATGCTAGTATGTTTACTGCTGCACCACACACGATGGACACACACAAGTGTCATCACTAGGGACACTGGTAACTTAAAGAGTGAGGCTTCAGGATATCAGACAGAGAGTTATCAGATAAAATCCAGTATGAGCATCCATTGTTGGGCTTTTAAACAACTTTCCCATAAACTATACTCTGAATGTGAATTGTATTTAATTTTATTTTGTATATGTGTAAATAAACAATAAAGCGGCAGCCATAGCACGGGCTTGTGATCTGTAGGTTACCGGTTTGATTCAGAGAGTAAACTAGACTTGGCTGATGTTCATGGCTAGAGCTGTCCAGTAGTGAAAAAATAATATTCTGAACGTGAACTTATGGTTAGTTGTAGTCTAGTGGTTAAGGTACAGGACTTTTTTTCTAAAAGTATTCACATGGACACCTCTATGGCCAGTAGGTTTTTGGACTATTAATGAGGTTCAGCCTGCACTGATGCTGATACACTTATACCAACATGTTACTACCATACTAGTGTTAGTACTGTTCCACCACTCAAAAAAAGATGTTTATGATGATTCTGTTTGGATCACTTTTAACTTTTACAATATTGACAAGGAACAAATAGACTACATCCAATAGTTGTTTACTATATGATAAACGTCTTTTATTAAATGATTAATTTGCTAATCTTATAGGTTTAACAAAGTAAGTGGTAGTTATTTTTAAAGTTGCATAGAAGTAAAATGTTTTAACCAGGTACAGAAGGGGCTTTGTTCATTCCTCCATCCGTCACTCAATCAAGACCATCCATTCATGTCTGTTTTGTTGTTTGCTTCATGTATAGACATCTCTTTGTAAATGATGTGTCTATGGTTTTATGATAGAAGTGAGGGTCAGTAGGAAGTAGAATATAAGGTCAATGTACAGGTGGGTCAATATTGACTAAGGCAAAATAAGGACATACCTCCCAGTGTCATCCTCCAACCCACAATAGTGCAGTGGGAGGGGGTGGCAAAGACGAGTGTCTTGCCTGCAGCTCACATAGCAGAGCTTCAAAGAGGTCTGTGTTTGTTTGGAATGCACACACACACACTCTTCCTGTTGGAAGCTGAATGAAAACACAGGAATGGCAGACAACCAGATGTGCACGGTCTGACAAAACACACACACACACACACACACACACACACACACACACACACACACACACACACACACACACACACACACA
>JAOTRQ010094001.1:0-10608 GCA_028565875.1 Hoplisoma paleatum
TGGAGTGTCACGTCTTCCTTTGTGACGCCGTTCAAATTAAAAGTCCCAGAAGTCCTTTGACGAGACGCAGCTTTTTTTTCCCGCGACTAATCGACCAATGGAATTTGTCTGACTAGTAATTTTTTTGGTCGACCAACGAATAATCGATTAATCGCGGTCAGTCCTACTGCATGGATTGTTTTTTTTTTTAAATCGTATATAAAGTATGTGCAGAATTTAGAGCTCTATCATAGTCACGAGAGAAGAGAAACTTTCTTCTAAGGAAACAGAATAAAACTTTTGCTTTGGTCTTGAACTTTCTTGACTGATGTGCTATTTTCTCCCTAAGACACTGATCACACAAGTCAAAAACGTTTTTTTATCAGATAAATCTGATATATGTGAGATTAGTTTTGTCTTCCGAGTGACGTTTCTCGACTTAAGTGCTTCTTCCTGCATGGAAAGTCTTTCATGAAGGTCCAGAATAGCGGCTGATGTCAAGAATTGCTATTCTTCACAAGGGCTTTTCTGGCTTATTGACTTCAGTCACAGAGACAGACTGACCTGGGCACTGTGATGGTCATTTCATTGTTTTTTTTTCCTCCACTGCTTAGTGGCCTTAAGAAGTGTAATGTAACGTAATTAGATTTGTGCCGGTCTATTGTTCATATTTCGATTGTTCTGCTGACCAGCTTAACCGTACGGAACTCGACGAGAATAATAGCTACTTATTAATCAACGCTATTGTTTAAAAAGACCATACATATGCTCACTATTATCACACATTTGCCGTGTAAGCACTTTTTATAGCTGGGGTTTATTTTGTATTCGCTCCTCGCACTGACCGAGTACATTTATACGAGTTACTGATTACTTGGGCAGCACGGTGGCTGAGTGGTTCAGCACTGTCGCCTCGGGTTCGATCCCCCGGGTCGGGCTGGGGACTTTCTGTGCGGAGTTTGCATGTTCTCCCCGTGTCAGTGTGGGTTTTCTCCGGGTACTCCGGCTTCCTCCCACAGTCCAAAAACATGCACTACGTCGATGGGAAATGTGAAATTATCCAGTAGTCTCACAAGTTCCCACCAATTACTGGTGGTTGTCGTCAGGAAGGGCATCCGGACGGAAAACTCGGCTCCAAAACATTAACGTCCGACCCCAGGAACTGGGAAAACAGACAATAAACGAATAGATAGATATAGGAAGTCACATTCAAATGTGATTACTATAACTATTCCCGACTGTAAATTATTAATATGTGTGTATAATCATGTTTTTGTTTTGGTGGAATAATTTTGGACAGTTCTGATCTAGATGAGCATTGAGACGATTGTGAGATATTCCAAACGGCAAACATCATTTATGTGCTATTAGAGAAGAAGAAGAAAAAAGTTAGTAATTACAATAATACTAGTCAGGGATGGGTACCATTTAAAATAAGTTTCCAATTCTGTTCTATTAGGTTGTTGAAGTAGGTGTTTGTTTTATTTACAATACATCTAATACAGAATCGAGTCCCTTTAACTCATTCATCACTGGATTTGAGCTGTTCAAAATGTTTCTTAAAATCTACATCTCAGAAAAAAAAACAATACCCATCACGGACTATAATTATCTACACAATAAAGTTTTTTTTTTAATATTTAACCTGTGGCCCACATCACAGTCTATGGTGTTAGTATCTACTGCCTTAATACTGATAAGGGGGGTCCGGTCTCTCAAACTCATTAACCGTCTGAGGTAATTTCGCAGACCCTTATTCATTTTTAAAGCAATAAAGCGTTATCCACATAACAACCACCACACCCAGAGTACACACATTCCTGCCGAGAGGAACGCGGTCAAAATGTAACCAAACCACCGTTTCATTCACTAATCCTACTGACAGGCAGACGTCCGAATGTCTAGATTTTCTTTACATGCTTCTACGGGTTTACACCAACAATGTATCGTGTACTGTGCTGTGGGTGGGGTATTGTGTAGTTGTGTAGTGTAGCTCAGTCTAGTATTGTGTTATAGTGATGTCTACTGTGATTTAGTGTCATGTGTGTCGTGCAGAGCCGAGTATAGTTCAGTCTAGTCTAGTTTTAGTAAAGAATTATTGTACTCTTGCCCATTGTATTCTAGTCCTATAGTCACGTAGAAGTTTTGTGTAGTCTAGTCAGTTAATGTATTATAGACTATTGCAGCGAAGTGTAGTGTAATGAAGTGTAGTATTGTCTTTGTGTACTGTAATGAAGTACAGTCTAGTATAGCATCGTATGGTTTGTTGTATTGTATCGTAGCCCATTTAGCAAGTCGGGTGTCATCTAGTTTAGTCAACGTATAGTGAAGTGTAGTGTAATGCAATGGAGTGTAGTGTAGTGTAATGACCAGTATTATAGTGAAGTGTAATGTAATGTTATAAAGTCTGTAATGTAGTGTAATGTAATGATGTATAATGTGATGTAATGAAGCATAACGTAATAAAGTATAGTTTCTAAAATATAGATATATAGATATATATAGATCTAATATATCTGTTGGTATTGTAGTTGTACTGTTGTTGAGTAAAGTATGGTAACGTGTGTAGTATAGTGAACTGTAATGTTATGTGTAGTCTAGTGTGATGTATGTTATGGATTTGTTGTGTGATGTAATGTAATAAAAATACATTCTGGTGTAATAGGTCTTAATAGGCATTGTAAAGATAACCAGTTTTACAGACTATCTAAAAAAAACTACAAGTCTCTAAGTTTACCAACCTGAAAGTGAGGATTGAATTACTGCTGTGATTTGTTCACTGTAGGGCTGAGATCTCTCCTCATAAGAGACCGTTCACTCCACACTCATTTCTGCACTCCCAGTAAGAACCTGTACTTTTGAGGGGTGCTTTAACAAACTGAAATACGCTCGTATAAGACGTTTTATCAGGGTTTTTTATATTAAGACAACAGCAACAACAAAAAAAAATCCATTCCTTGGCCAACTGTGCCATGTGGAATGAAGACAAGTGAGTATCAGAAGTGTCACTTCTTTTTCCTGGAAGCAAAATCTTTAAATCTTTAAATGTTACTCCTTGTAACGAAGGAGTGTGAAAAACTCGTAAAAGTGTACCCACCAATTTCTGCTCCTACTTATCTAACTCCCCTATTATTTGACAATAAAGTGCTCTCCGGTACAGCCGCTGTTCAGTGGGGGTGCTCGACTGCAATCATCATTTAGTGCAAACAAGTGGGGTCTTGTTATTGAAAAGAAAGGTACGAGCAGGAAGTCCCGTATCTGTGTATATATTACAGCGGCACAGCCTCAAATCCGCCAGCCTTTGATGGGCTTATCTTTTATCCACTTGAAGGCTGGCACCAAGGACTTGAAAATCCCCAAACTGCTTTTATCCTCAACCCCGCTCACTTAGCTGACGGAGACCCGTTTGCCTCTTTTGAACTTTAATCTTTTACCAACATGAAAATCCCTGCTAGGGAATTAACATATAAACACCTGTGTGAGACGGAAGAGTTAAGAACGTTCCGGGTCTGATTAATGACATGCAAAGCACGGTACGTCTCCACGGTGGGACCGTGGAGCGACCAAGATGGGTGACAAATTCCAGCTGTGCAAAAATTAACCCAGTTTCAAGAATCCTTTGAATTAATAGATCGAGAATTTGAGATCACAAAAATGTTTTAATATAAGTACAGATGAATGGACAGAATTTTATTAGACAACATTTTAAACTGGTCATTAAGTTAAATACCTTTATTTTTAAAACGAAACATAAAGTTAAACAGCTGTTTAATTGCATCGATCACATCGAGAGCTGAGCTAAGATGCCACACACACACGAGCCTTAACTGGACTCCTGTTCATATATAAGCCAGAGATTAAAGCCAGTCCTGTCCATGACTGATGCAGTTACTACCTCTGCTGGCTGGCCGATGGCACCGGCACAGAGACGAGACAGACGTGCGCAATCGTGTTGTGTCTCTCCATACACAGTGCTGATGACCATATGCACTAGTCAAACTATATATAAGTGTCTGAAGCTGTGCAGACAGCTGTGACCCGGCGGGAGTGTGGGTACGCTTGGTCCTCCTCGATCAGAAGAGGGTCGGCATTAGCAGACAAGCAGCATGACGCAATAAGACAAATGGACAAGGAAGGAAATGCATAAACCAAACAACCAAAAAATGAATAAACCATTAAGAAAATAATGTCTTGTTTGAAGATGACATTGAATTTCAAAGCATCTACTCACGTGGTGAAAAAGCCTCTTTACCGTCCTACCTCTCGGCTCATAAAATGGTTTTAATCATCATTAAATACTCCCCAGTTGTATTCAGCACGTTTGGCACACCGTATATTTACATTAACATTTTCCATCCTGCACTTTTTGGTCTCTGACTTTACTCCGATTCTGCTTCACAGAATGCCAACGTAGCACACATTTTAAAGTTCAGGCCACAAGATCCAGTCTTGTGTTACTCTGATTGAGTTTGATCGTTTTCTAACAGCAGTTTCTATCACCACGGCTGGAAGGTTTCAAAGCACCATTGCAAAAGTCAATCACAAATATTTCTTAATTTAGAAGATTTAACCTGGTTTCACAATTGTGCTTTTTACAAGGGCACTTTAGTCATGACCTTTCGACTCTTTAAATAGAACCGACAACCTTCCGATCGCAAGCCCAGTTCTGTAACCAGCAGGCCATGGCTACCACCAAGATGTTGTAATATAATATACATAATATATCATCAACGTAAAGTTACACTATCTGAGATGCAATGCCATTCATGACACTGGGTTCACAGTACAATTTTTCCTTTTATAAAAAAGACAAACTATAATAACGATATAGTTCCACTTTTATTTTATAGATCGTAAAAATAAATACGTCCATTTCTAGGTAGGTACAAATTATGCAAAACGATGCCGCTCAAATCACTTTTTACAAAATTCTTTCACAATTTTTTCACAATTCAGAGGAAACTGAAATGAAACTTTAAAACAAATCTCACGTTATATAAATAAGTGTCAGAAATACACAAGCACAAAAGTATCCTTACATAAATCAATACGTTTAATAAAACTCTGAACCTGGCAACCCGGTAAACAGAATCAACCCGGTACTGTGATTAGCGCCAGTTAAACTCAATACTGATTCATTCTTATATGGATTATTGATTCGAATCGTGGCACATGTGCGTTATTTTTGTACTGTGTTGTTGTGTGTCGATACATCCCTCGTCTAAACACATGAAAATACCGACTCATGGACTTTTCAGTGATAAATAGGAGTTCGTTTTGTTCGTTTTGTTCATTGATATTGTTGTTTGGTTTGTTATTATTGAGACTTTGGTTACATCCATGACTGAAATTTCACAAGATTCAACATTTCACATGTTTGATGCCAAACACAACACATCATGGAGAATTAGTTTTTTTTTTTTAAACCCACAAAGACGCAGTTGAGGTAAATTATTACATCTAAGCATATAATTATAAAGCCTCAATAAACAAATGTTAACATATCAGAGTTCTAATAGTTCTTTGAGGAGACTCACATTTAAAACTATATGACAGCAGTAACATCAACATAAGAAATCCCCTCAAGTGAACCTGCACATCACAGCCGGAAATGACAGGGGACGGTGGGACAATGGGACGAGGGACGGGGGGGACGGGCCGATCATGAGACGTGAGTACTTACTCTGTGCTTTTGTAGAATCCGTAAACTGCACCAGTACCAGGAAGAGCAGCGGCCACCACGCGATCATTCTGGACCCGATCACCTGCATTCCTTCAGACATGAAAAGCCGATGCCTCCTGCACACCTACAGTGGAAAAGCAGAAGTAATGAAGGAAGCGATGAAGCTGCAGGACGGAGTCCTCGAGGAGAGACGACGGGGGGGGGACGAGCCATTCCGTGGGTCAAAAACACTGAGGACTTTGTTGCATTGTGACGGACGGGAAGCCGTTTCCTAAATGCTATTGTTGTTCATGTGGATGAGGCGAGCAGAACAGGCTCTTGTCATTCTGCCTTCAGGCTGGAACTGGAGTCAATAGGCACTCGCCCAGGCTTGCTCAAAAGGATTCTACTCGGTTCTAAGATGAGAAAATAATTGTTTACGGTCAATATGTTAATAAATTATAATAAACCATTTGATTAAGTACAAAATCGATCACTTAAAATACATCTGTAATAAAATACCGTAATAAAATGAACCCTCACACGGAGAGTAAAATGTTGAAGCATAATATGACATTTTCATTCCCACAGTTAGTTGTGGCATTTGGGTGATGCATTACTCTAAAATCTGAATTTAAACCTATCGACCAGCTTGGCGTCCGCACAGACACGTGAATCCATTCGGCTTCTTTCATTAGAGATCGCCACAGCTAATCGTGGTCCACATTATTCATCTGGCATTGCTATTTTCGTTATATTTTTTTTTTTACACCGGATGCCCTTTCTGGCACTTTCTAAGCTAGTGGTCTGGGTGGCGCTGGCGCACGGCACTGGTGTGCTAGCACAAAATCCTTTTTCTCTCCTTGAGAAAGACTTCGATACAGATATCAGTGGTAATATCAAAAAAAATAATAAAAAAGTACAGTAATATCTGGTCAAATTAAAAGTTTTATTTTTCATAATGATTTACAAATCATTCATTTTCTAAATAGAATAACAATTAAATAAAGTATTAAATAAAATAAAAAAGTGGATTGTAATTACAATGAAATTAATGTCACATAGATGCAAACATTATCCTAAAATAATTGTTAACAGATTAAAACATTTTCACCATGGTAATATTTAGTACATATTATATATTACATATTATACTATTATATTTAGTAAGTAAATAAGTAAGTAAGTAAGTAAGTAAAGCCAAATGCTTTACAAGATACAAACAAACAAAATTTTAACATTAAAATCTAATATAATTATATAATCCTGTAAATAATTCATTATTACGTACAAGTACTCAAAAAACACACCGACTTATAAACATCGTTCCATCTGTATCCTTGCACTGACCAAGCAACACCGAAGGCCAGATCCAATCACCTTGTCTTAAACACTGTGTGCTGTACTGGAGAACATGCAAACTCCACACAGAAAAAACCTGGACCTTTCTTGCTGCCCACTAAGCCATCGCGTCATCCTAATTATAGCCAGTATGAAGGATTTCTGTCGGGACTGTTTGCACTTTAACAAGTGTATCGGTGCAATAATGTCCCGGCGGTTCCAATGACTCCAAGGAATCGCATCATTTTCTAGTTTTTGTCATGAGCAGATGCGTCTGTTGGTGACACGGTAAGAATAAAGCAGGTAAATCGTGGAAGGAAATGTTTCACACAGTTTGGTGTTTATGCACGAGCAGTGAGAACGGCGGTCAGTGGTGAGCATGTCGTTTTATACTCACAGCACTACAGAATTTGGAGCAGAAAACAAGAACAGCGGGTCACCGTAAGCAAATTCTTGTATTCTTAAGGGCGAACGCTGGTGCTCGTAAATGTTATAATAGGCATAAGATTAGAGAAGTGGTCAAGCACTGAGAGGTTCTTAAACAAAGCCCATAGAGCTGCATGATATAGCAAACAGTAGCGTTTTGCCAGAGCGTGAGTCAGTTTGGGGGGAAAAACAGATGGAAGGACAGAAGAAACTCATGGTGCTGCCAGCACTCTCGTGGAAGTGAGTTGTCACAGTTATCTGCTAAAAACAGGGGTTACAGTGCAATTTTACAATCTTCAGCACGCGGTGGTAAAGTACGCCAATATACTACCCACTACTAGCCAGTAGGAATATCTATATCTAAATCTCTCTAGAGATTTTAAATGGAAATGTTCCAACCCCTAAAAGAAGCTCTGCTATGAAATGATCATCGTGTGAAACAATGGTAAAGCCATTTCTTATAATCAGATGGAATCCAATAATACCATACGAGTACATACCATTACCATTGTTGGTGTGATTACAGTGCTGAAAAATGTCCACCCCTTAAACATGGTGGCGATCTTTTTCAATTGTATCTTCAGATATGAATTTAATCACAATCATTACATGATCTAAACGCTTATTGTTTTTCAATAATATTGTTAAGATACTTTAATAATATCAACCATTGAGTAGACAATCATACTACACTACACTACAAAACGGAGCATTTTGAAGTGTATTTTGTAACAATTGTGCATAACAATCTGCGAGACTTTAATATATAAGTGATAACTGTTATAACTAGATAATTGGATTGAAATAGCACTGAATATGCAAGAAGTGCTTACAACTAACCATATGGAGTGTTCATTGTTAGCAATCCAGACTGGGACAAGTCACAAGCTGGAGACAGACTGTTGGGTGACCAAGACTCATTGCTGGGCATCTGATGGCAACATTAGAGGAACTACTAACTTATGATTGCTTATAAATGTGCAACTTCAAGATCGGTTTCATCTACTTCAAACTAAACGATTCATTATTATTATTATTATTATTATTTTTATTATTATTATTATTATTATTATTATTATTATTATTATTATTATTATTATTATTATTATTATTATTATTCACCCTGGCATGAATGTATACATCTTACAAATGTGAGAACTACACATATGTTTACAAACGTTCTGCCAGGCTTGATCGTCTTACCGTAAATCTGAACTTTCTTCAACAAAGATTTATCTAAAACAACTTTATGCTGCAGTCATGACGCCTCTTTAGAAGCAGATGTATTATTTCTATATAATATGGAAGCACGACTATCACTCGATCAAGTCCTATTGTAACGTTGTCCTATTTAACCAAAAACAATTACAACAATCATACAAATACAATAACCATCTTTATTCCTATTTAAGAAAGTCATGCAGATGTTTTGCTGATGTGGCTGACATGTGATCATACAGCCGATGGATTTGCAGTCTTGCTTTAACGTATTGTGTGCACTTTCCCAACCAGTCCATTTAAATAATCTTTACCCGTTAACAGCAATCCATAATATGGTAATATTTGCGTTACCTTGATGCTGCACCTTAATATTACGAGACGAATAAGCAGACACGGTGTAGCCTAAGCCTAGTGGGTAGACCTTTGGACCGTAACATTGGGGGTTCTGTTACACAGCCATTGTTAGGGTCTTTGAGTATGACCTTTCACCCTGCCTACTTCAGGGGCACCTTATGATGGTGACCCATCGCCCTGAACCCTGTGAAATGTGTCCAAACGACCTGTGATATGTAAAGAAGTCGTTTCGTTGCACACAATGACACATATCAGTAACACAATCTACTGAATTTTGACGTGTGTTTACTTTACATCCATGTGCATGTCTTTTGCATGCATTAGTGACTAATGGCTGATCCTGGTCAGGATCCCAGTGGGGTCTGGCATCTAATTACTCATTCCCACCATCATATATATGTATATATTTTTAAAAATCATATAATGAATACATCTGTAATCATGCAGAAGGTGGATTGGAATGGTGTGTGTGTGTGTGTGTGTGTGTGTGTGTGTGTGTGTGTGTGTGTGTGTGTGTGTGTGTGTGTGTGTTTATGTATTTACTAAACAAACGCTGTCCATCTGAAGTTGGTACTAATTCTCGAACAATCTGCCCGTCGTCTTCACTACGATCCAACCACCTGCATTAAAGAGGATCGGAAATTATAAACAATACAGCATCATGTGACCCGTCTATCTGTCTCCATGTGTGTGTGCGTATGTATGTGTGTGCGCATGTGTGTGTGTGTGCGCATGTGCGTGTGTAATCTTAGTCTACTTTGGTCTGGTTGTGTTTCCATCGCATCAGGTTTCCATCGTTTAGTCTCCATTTGTAACCAAACTCTATTTCCTCATTTACTTAAGAGCCTGGACAACAGTCTAACACACACACACACACACACACACACACACACACACCTCGACAATATACAAAGTTGAGTCGCATGATTATGACATTATTCCTCCTCCTGATGTCTGAGGAGTGTGAGGATGTGTGTGAGTCCACACATTCATATTAAAGACTTTATTATCTGATTGAGGGTTTAAATCAGTCCTGCAGAAATTAATGTTGAATTTTTGGACCGTAACAGAATCTTATCAGCGTAGTTTTAAATCTCTGTACCAATAAAAACATGTAACGGGCTGAGCCGAATTCTTCCATTCCAAAACTGTGGAAAACATAATGTGACATGAAAGTCTTACCAGATACCATCGAACCACCTTTTACTGGATTGTTAAAAGAGAAACGACGTTTGTTTGGACCATTTTTACGCGCGTTTGACCCTCTAATCTGTTGCCTTGGTAATTTGCAGAGTAGAAGAACTGCAACTGTTTACAATTGAGATTCAGAACTTAACATGAACATAATAAGAACAGGTTTTAGCCTGAAGGCAGCACGGTGACTGAGTGGTTCAGCACTGTCGCCTCACAGCAAGAAGTCACGGGTTCGATCTCCGGGTCGGGCTGGGGACTTTCTGTGCCTAGTTTGCATGTTCTCCCCGTGTCAGCGTGGGATTCCTCCGGGTACTCCGGTTTCCTCCCACAGTCCAAAGACATGCACTAGGTTGCTCGAAAATGTGTAAATTGTCCCGTAGTCACACACAAGATCCCTGTAGAGATACAGGGTTGGGGAAAGACCTGGCAAC